>JBCFYV010002063.1:0-59616 GCA_039000515.1 Timema cristinae
AGTTTTTAAACTTATTTTATAAATACCAGAAGCCTAAAAAGGTTCCAAGTAAGATACTTTATTTAAACATAATTTCAATCAAATGAAAAAGGCAAGAGTTTAAAGTGTAAGTTTTTAAATAAACACAGTATTCCATTAAAATTTAAAGAAACTAAATTTAAAGGGGGACATTCAATAAAACATATTATTAAATCAAAAAATAAAGGATTAAAATGTGATATTTAATATTAAATAAGGGCGCCCTAAAAAAACACTTACCAACTGCCAAAGGGCCAAAAACCATAATAAATGAGAAGACGCCATAAATATACAATTAACTAAAAAACCCCAAAAGATAAGGATATTAAATTGTAAAAGCCCTACATATTAAATATATATATATATAAAATATAAATTTTAAAATAAATATTATATATATAAAAAAAATAAATAAAAGGGGTACCCACGCTTAAATAGGGGAAAAAAAATAAATGAATCCCCCACCCTCTTGTTTTGTTACACCTACCATTCCTTTTTATTTTTCAAAATTTCACCCCCCTACTTAAAAAAGGGGGGTGCTCGACTTTAAAAATATTTTAAATTTTTTATAAAAACATCCTTAAAAAGAACTATCAAAATAAGTAAAAACGTAAATAGACAAAGAAATTTTTTTTTATTCAAATATATATTTAAAACACACAAAAATTAAAACAAAGAAACAAAAAAATTTTAAATTACAGTTTTTTCTCAACCTAAAACTAAGTTCTTTACACTTTTTTAATTTTTTCAGTAGAAACGATCTTTTCGTTTTGTTCAACATAAAAAATAAAAATTTGTTTTTCTTTCCCAATTCTAGGGGGAACGTTTGTTTTTCAAAAGTTTAATCCCCCCTAAGTGCCCCTTAACCCACACCAAAATTTTGCCTTGAAGGTAATAAAACTTTGTCAACAACAAGTCTCAGGGGGAAATTGGAAAGAAGTTCCTTGATTTTCAAAAACCCTTTGGGGAGCTTTTTTAAAAGCGTTTTTTTCAGAAAAAGGCTCAAACCTTCCCCGGGTTTTTTTACAAACCCCTATTTATAAACAAAACCGCCCAACATCCTTTTCCCCCCTTGAAAATGGTCTTTTTGCCAAAACATTTCGGAAAAAAGGGCAAAGGCACTTGTGAATCACTCCTAAGGAAAATTCATAATACAGCATTTTTTCCATCCTTTGGGGACATGATGTTTGGCCGAGTACCCAATGATTCCTGGGAAGGTATTTTTTCTGAAAAATCATTTTTAGTTCTATTGCTATTTGAAATCATCACGAATTGTTTTTTTTATTAAAAGTTAAACCTAAAAATTTTTAAACCCCCAAAACTGTCCCCCCCCAGTTTGGAGTAAGACAATCGTATGCCTTTGGAAATTATCCCAAAATGTAATTCTTGAATAAAGGGAAAAATTTAAAAGTTGATGGAAAGAAGGTAAATATTTTAAAGCTTTATTTAAATACTGTGCAAAAGCATAAAAGTACGGTTTTTTGTTCTAAATTGAAAATTTTCCTTTTTTTTTTGGAGGTTTAACTAGTTCAAAATTAAAGCGGATTTTAATTTGTGACACCACTGCCCATTTTAAAAAACATTTCGGCGTGTTTTTCCCCCTTCCTGGTTTTGGTACGCCTGTTTTTCCCCCTACCAAAAAAATCGGGGCCTCTATTTTTCTTATTTACCTGTTATACTTTTGAAAATAAAAAAAGTTTTGTTGGGGGTAAAAAAATTTTTCCAATAGTAGATTTTTTCGCTTTACAAGAAGTGTTTATAAAATGTTTAAAATGTTTTTTTTAAAAAATTTTGTCCAAAATAAAAAATTTTTTTTGAGGGAGAGGAGGCGCCCCCCATGCCCATCCATTGGGGATCCACCCCTACGGAGGGGAGGGGGGTTTCAAAACTACCCTTTAAACCTTAAAATGGGCCGTTAAGACCACCCCCCTCTCTTTTTCCCCTAAAGTTTTAAAAAAAATTTCCCCTTAGTAAAGCCTTTTTTTAAAAATGAAAACAAATTGTTAAGTAGTGAATAAGAATAAGGGGAAGGGGCGGATTGTATTTTAAAAAAAATTCGAGAATATTTGAAACACTGCCCTTTTACAGCCCGCCAAAAATTTTTGCAGAAATTTTTTTAGGTTTTTTAATCTACAGCCCTTGGAAATATTTTAACTTGCTTTAAAATATTTAATTATGTGATTTTAATTACCTTAAAAGAATAACTAATAGTTTACAAAACCCCTTTCTTTATGAGAAATCTATTTTTTTGACTCACATGCACGAACTAACTATTTTAAAAAAACTTTGGTTGGTTGAGGATTTTCCGGTTTGAATTCACTGGTTGACTTCGGTGGGTTGTTTTCAAACATTTATACTGTGTGGTTTTTCCCTACCTCAAACACTAACGGTGTTTTTTCCTCTCTTTTTTTCTCTTACCCTTTTTAAATAAGTTACAAAGTTTTCTTTAAAACCTACTAAAATGAAAGGAAATAGGATTAAAGGGGATTATTTTAATAATTTTTATATATTTTATTTTGTAAAATGTACCTTTCCCCCCTTTGGGCAAGGCCAATGTGCATCGTTGATACTTGGGAAGGCATTCTCGTGTTTTCGAAAAGCCCGTTGTTTGATTTGAAACCCCCTCTTGGCTCCAATGTGTGGTGATAATATCAGGGAGTGTTGTTTAATCTTTTCCACTTCTTCTCCTCTTGTTGTATTCCTGCAATTTTTGTTTTTTTTCCTTCACTCTCAAAATTTATTTGTCAAAGACACTAAATTTAATAAAAACATATAGAAAACCCATTGTCTAGTATTTTTGCAATTTTTTGTTCCTTTTGTAAAAATTTGGTTTGAGAAACCCTAAGAGTGAAGGAAAAAATTTAGAAATGGGCATGGGGTTTTTTTTCAAAATAAGGCTCGTCCCCTCAGATATCAAGAACTATGAGAAAAAGAATAAAAAATGGGGGGGAGTGGGGATTTTTAAGAATAAACAAACAAATCTCGTGGCCCCCAACCCCCCAGAAATGCATACGAAGGTATTATAAAAGGCGAATTAATTTTTAAAAATTTATCAAGGAAACAATAATATTTCAAGGAAAAATATCTAAAAAGATTTAAATAAGAATGAGATAAATTAATTAAAAGGAAAAGTAAAAAAGGGATAAAATAATTGGGAAACATGAAAGGTTTTTTTGTTATTATAAAAATTTTAAATTTTTATAATTAGACAAGAATATAAAAGGAAAACCCTTAAAAAGACTAAATTAAAAATGTTTCAGAAAAAGTTAAAATTTCAAAAACAAAAAAACCAAAACAAGTAAAATTTTTTACAAAGGTAAATGGGGGAAATGGAAAAAAAGGGGTTAATTAAAAGGGAAGAAAAAAAATATGTTATTTTGAAACAAAAATTTAAATTTATTAGGAGTTGATTGTAAATTAAAAATAATTATTTTTTTTTAAATTTCCCCCCTTAGGTTGGATGAAGGGGGAAACAACGAATGTTTTGGGGAAAATTTTTTCCTCTGTCTGAGGAAAACCAATTGAACAGGGCAATAAATTGAAAGTTAAAAATGGAAAAAGTTTTATTTTTTTAATTAATAAGAAGGGAAAACTAACCAAAAATTTTATTTAAAAAAAAGGGTAAAATTAAAGTTTTTTGGGTGTGAATTAAACTGTCAAGTTATTTAAATTAAGGGGTAATTTATCCCTTTTTGTAACTTTAAATTTTAAAAAAAAAAAATTCTAGGAAAAAAAAAGTTTTTATTAGACTGGGGAAAAAAAACCCTTGTTTTTTAACTGGTTAAAGTTTAATTTTGAATTAAGGTACGCTAGGTCATTTGGATAGAAGAAAAAGGTTTGAAAAAAAATTTGAAAAAATGAAAAACGAGGAAAGTTTAAACTTATGATTTGGGCTAGGAAAGGTTAATTTAAAGGTAGGGGCGTAGGGGATGGAAAGGAAAAGGGTGGGAATAACTGGTTAAAGTATAAATTGTTTTTAATCAGGGTTTTGGGGTTTTCCAAACTTTTTTTATTGGGATAGTGTTTTTAAAGCTAATTAAGATATTGTTTTCAGCAATGTTCAATTTTGCCCCTTTTTGGTGGGATAAAGGAAGGGGTTTAAACTTTGGCTTAGGGGGGGTATGGCCAAGGGCTTGTGCGAAAACCCAAGGGGAAAGACCGGTGCAAAAATTTTGGGTGGCCGGTTTTTTAAATGTTCTGCAAAATTTGAATTTTTCTGTTATACAAAGCACAAGGTGTTCAAAATACGTTTGAAGTGCCTTGGGTTTTTTAAAGATTTATTTATTTTTTTTGAGGGGGGAAAGTAAGGTATTGGGCCAAAAAATTTTAAAAAAACACGTAAACCCCCAATGGGAAAAGACTCACATTCCACCTTTTAAAATAAACAGTGGGAGAGATAAAATAAAAACAAATTCAAAAATAAATTTTTAATAATTTTAAAAACGTTATTCCTATGAGAAAATGCCCATTGGGACACCCCAAACGCTCAATGGGCTATTGAATAAAGAAGTGATACACCTGCTAAAAAAACCACGGGTGTTACACTACTTAAAATTAAAAAAAAAACATAAAAAAATTTTTTAACACATTAAAATAAAAAAACGTGTTAAAATAATCGTTAAAAAGAAAAAACAAAAAATTTTTAAATATAAAAAAAGTTAAAAAAAACCAATAAGAAAGCCAATGATCACTTTTAAAGTGAAAAATAGCATTAAAAAGATCCGCCTGGCGTATAAAAGAAGTAAACAAAACTCCATCCGCGCAAAGCGTGAAAAAACCCAAAGTCACCTTTAAAATTAAGTCCAAGGGATAGGGGCATACTTGCGACACCCACCAAAATTGGTACCCTAAGGGAGCTCGCAAAACTCACACACGGAGGGGGCCCCCTCAAAAAAATCCATGGGTCAACGCTGTTGTTCCGACCGGACCCTTTGTCACATGACCTCCTCTCTTCTGGACTTTCGTAAAAAAGGGGGCCACCGCGCCCAAACCGCCCGAGGGACCCAGCTTGTTCTAGCAGGGGTCAAAACCCACGCTCGTCCCAGGGCGTAAACCCCCGCCGAACAAACCCCTTTTAGATCAAAAACACACACCCATACTCGCCTCCGGAGCGGCGTCCGCCTCCTTGGCCGCCTGGTCACCGTTCATTTCCTAAAGACCGCTGACCGGGAAAATCCCGAAAAAGGCGAGCCGGGGTGTTTAAGAATCAATTTTTTAAAATTGCTCATGTACATCTGCCCAGGGATCCAAGAGAGAGGGTGGAAAATCCCCAACAGAGCACTCAGGAATCCGTGCGAGGAAAGAAGTGACACTTACGATACACAAACACAGAGTTTTAAAAATGGCGTAAATTCACCATAAAAACCGGGTTCCCCCAGTAAACCCAAATTTAAAATTGTTTCCCTCCCAACAAAAGCGCATCCCCCGGAAGCCCCCATTGGACCATCCGAAGATGCGCTCAAACCCTGAAAGCGAGTGGGGAAGGAGCTCATTAAATTCCCTTATATATAACGCGGGTGGTCCTTTTGGGAACTTGGCAAGATCTAATGGGATGAGGTAGGCGAATCTTCCAGGGGGAAACCGACCTGGGGTTGGGGAAGCCCTTTGGGAGGGCATCCCCCCACGTCCGAATACCGAAGCATCCTGACCCAACCGGGGTTGTAAAACGCCATTTGGTTTCATACAACAGGTTTGGGGGGGGAACACAGGTCGGGAGCAACACTCCGGCGCAGTGAAAATTTTGAAACGAAGATGCCCGAAGATAGGGCCGCCGGTAAAGAGAGGGGCTCACCGGGGGGTCGGCACAGATGCTGACGACTGGACTGGGACAAAACACCAGTAGCCAATCGTTTGCCACATGGGGGACACTATCCGCTCTTTAACGCCCAAGTCTCGCTGATGCATACACTAACTGCCTAATCTATTTCGACTTACCAGGCCCTATACGGCGCATCAAGGTTCCCTATCACCCCCAGGGGGCCGACCCCTAACCCCTTTTAAAAACAGGGTTTAGTGCTTTTTATGCCCCCGTTTTTTGGCTTTTTTATGTGGGAATCCAGGGTTTAATTAAAATCAAATAAAAGTCCCCAAAAATTTCGGGCTCCGAGACGGTAAACAAGTGATTCATTAAAATACTGGGGGTTGTTGTATTCCACGAATCTATGGCAGTGGGCGACCGTCGTCTTGGGGTGAAGAAATGAAAGCCTTACGCGATGCCCCCACCAAGATTTTGACAGAGAGCTGTACTGCCGTTCAGCCCTGTGGAGACCGATGAACTACAAAAAAAAATTTCGTAGTCATCCACAAAAGGCTGAACGGACAGGAAGGTGTACGTTGCCACAAGCCATTTATTGCAATGGGGAACAACGCACAGCTTAAAAAATTGCCCTGGCCCCCCCATTTTCTTGAAAAAAATCTCGGGTAAAGGGTTGTTTAACCTTACCGAATGTCTATCTGACATAAAAATTTGCTATAAAAACGGGGGGTTCCCACGGAACCCCCAGTTAAAAAGGTTTTTAAAATGCCGTACCGCCGTGGTATCGTACGCTTTCTCCAAGTCAAAAAAACTGCCAAAAGATCGTTTAGGAGAAAGGCGCCAACTGCCGCTCGAACGGACGAATGATCCACCGTGATCGGTTTTTGGCGAAAAACCCATAAAAATTTGATAGTAATTGCGGGATTCTAAATACCATATTAACTTTATTTACTTTTTCCATATTTCTACACAAATATTAAGGGTATCGTCTATAATAGTTGTTCTAATTTTTCCTTTCCATAGAGGGTAATTGTTCTTGCCCCACGTGTTGGGGAAATGACGAGATTCCCAAACACTATTGTAGAGGGCCAAAAGACTGCTCGTCCAGCAGGGGTAACTGGGCAAAATTTCATATTAATTCTCGGGGCCCGACGTGCACCCCCTGGGACAGGGAAGGCAGTTCTCTAAAGTAAAGGGGATTTTAATCCCCCCCTGATGACCAAAGTCATAAAATGGCGCCAGTTCCGCTTATGCGCTGCAAACCATTTGAGACTTTCAGTGTTAAAATGCGGGGAACATAGACCCAATAATTGGCGACCCCACAGGGGGGGAGACAAACGTACCCCTTTGAAAATGAGGGCGGTAGTTATTGATGGTATTTTGCTACAAAAAAATTTCGAATATTTTCCCAAACCTTAGTTGGGGGGGGAAAATTGTAAGGGAGAATAAACTGTCTCCAACTCTCTTTGCTTCCCCGAAGAACGGGGACTCGAGCACGCATAACCGGAATATTCTAGATTATCCAAGGTGGACCCGATGGGAAAAACGTAATTCTTCGACGGGCCAAATGGCCAAACTCCTCCCGTTTACCGGAAAGGATGGTGGCGCGGTTTGGCGAGGGTTTAGGGGTAATTCCCTCCCCCATGATACCGCGAAGTAAAATGGGGAAATTAACATCACGTCCGAGAAAGGGTTGACAAAACGGCGAGCCGCGAAATTTATCCCCGTCACACGTTTAAGCACCCTTGTGGGCAAAAGTCTATACGGAGGGTCTTTTAATTAGCGAAACAAAAGGGAAAAGTATCGCGCCACATAAACCATGGACCTCCCAAAGGGAAGGGGACGATCCCGGGGGTACATAGAGTTAGGTCGATGGCAGAGGGAAAACCATTAAAGGGGGAAAAGTGTTCTGGGTCCCGTGTTCATTAAACCAGGTTTTCCCCAAAAAGAATATCCCTACCTCCCCCCCGGGCGTTTTATAATTAGACCCCCCCCAGGTTGTGGCGTTAAAGTCCCCCAAGATAAATAGGGGCGGAAGTTGTTTAATGAGGGCCTCTAGCTCCTCTTTGAAACACGTTCACCGGGGGGAGGTAGAGCAGCTACGTTACTTCTATAGGAAGGGAACTCTCACAGCAATCACTTGGAGATCAGATACAATATTTTTTAGACTTATTTTAAAAAATTGCTACTGCAAATATAGCCACACCTCCGCTAGCCCCATCGAAGAAAAGGCTTTTTCGTACGTATACTCGTACCCCCGAAACAACGGCTGTCAGTTGGGCGGGAAATGGGTCTCCCCGCAAACACAAATGGGGAAATGCAGGGAAAAAATTTTTAGTTTAATTTCCTCTACACACATAAAAACCCCTACAATTTTCCCTTTAAAGGGCATAGTACAAATATAAATTATTCATCCACCCAAACCAGCACTATCTCTTTTAAAAAAAATTTTTTTAAACCTTTTTGGGCCCTGGGCCTTTCCCAAATCCTCCTGGGCCTCTCGTTTCAAGCGAGGGTTTTTTTTCTCCGGGGAGACTTGGGGGGTTTATTCTAAGCGCGAAGGGTTTGTTACGCCTTTGGCACTTTTTTTTTTTACTATTTTGTCGGGGACACCTCTCTGGAACTTTCTCCCGGGACCACCGGATTTGCCTTTGCGGCCTCACCCGTTCCGCCACCCCCTCCAACCTCCGGGGGACCCAGAGACCAAGCGGGCGAACCAACAAAGGGGCCCCAAAGTCTTTTGTTCCCCCGGCTGGTTCGGGGGGGGCCCCGAGGTAGGTTCGGGGGAGGGCCCCGAGGGGGGGTCGGGGGGGGTCCCCGAGGTGGGCCCCGGGGACCCCCGAGTAGGGCTCGGGGGGGGTCCCCGAGTGCGTCGGGTGTGTTCCCCCCAGGGGGCCCTCGCGGGACGGGTGGGGGGACGACCTTTTTGAGGTTTCGCCTCTTCTGCAATTAGGCGCCACCTTAGTTGGCGCGTTATTATTTAATTTTCTCGATAGAGACTAAGGCCAGGTCTGTAAGGCTTTGCGAGATTAACGGCAATGACAGTTTGGGACAGTTAATTCTGACGACAATTTTTGGCTGTAGAGGGTTTTAAATACCGGAGCCTGACTAGAGTGTTTCCTTTCGTGCCGGGCATAGAGTCTTCTTTTCGATTGTATTCCCCGGGCTTTTTTCTCTACCTTCCCTTTCGGGCCCGGCCCAGACCCCAGGTGCGGGCCCTTTCGTTACGAGTGCATAGAACTCACATGGTGTTTCGTGAGCGTCCCGTCCGCAAACCGCCAAGGGTTGGGGTTCCACGGCATCGCAGCCTCGCATGCCCCCAAATTTTCCCGGCACTGAAGCAGCGCCGGGGGTTTGGGACATACGGACGGGCCCGAGCACGTGGAAACCTGCTCGGACCCCCTTTGGAAGGGGAGGTGTTCAAAAGTAGGTATACGTTCGGTTTTTTTCTCTTGTCCGTTCTTTTTTGGTTTCAGCTCTTAGTGGGGGAAAAGGGGGGTCGGTCCTTTACTAAGACAACTGTCCCCACCTCCCCTTCCATGTTCTCTGTCAGTTCGGTAAATATTTAAACCCCAAGGGTTTATAGTCTTTTGTTTGGGTGTAATCGTTTCACAATTAAGCTAAGTTTTATTCCATATGCTCTTAGTAAGTCTTCAAAATTCATGTTTCTGCGAAGTATTTTTGTTGGCATTCTATATAAGAATCCTGAGTTTTTTTTTTTTCGTGGGTTAGTTTTTTAAATTTGGGATCTTTGCTAAAATAAAAGTAAAATTTCTGTTTTCCCAAATTTGTAAATTGTTTTTTTTGGGCTTGTCTTCTGCCTCTCATTTGAGTGTTCTTCTATGATCCGTCCATTTCTATTTTCACCCATCCATAGGTTTCTTGCTATTTAGGTCCCTCCTATTATAAATTCCCCGGTTGCCGTAACTTTATCAAGTCACAGTTCAAAAGAATTTTGGTTGGGGGTTTTTTATACACCCTGCAAAATTATTGTCCGTTTTTTGTGTTGATTCCTACTGCCGTGGCCTCGAGGTTTTCTGTGTCTTGGATGCAGCTCTGTATGGGGGGTGGTCGGTCCTTTACTAAGACAGCTGTCCCACCTCCCCTTCCTGTTCTCTGTCGTTCGGTAAAATACTTTAGCCTAGATGTATAGTCTTTTGTTTGGCTGTAGATGCGTTTCACATATTAGAGCTAAGTCTATTCCATATGCTTTTAAAGTAAGTCTTCAAGTTCATGTTTCTGCTGAAGTATTCTGTTGGCATTCTATATAAGAATCCTGAGCTGTTTTTTTTTTACTGTGGTTAGTTTTTTATTCGGCATCTTCGCTAAAATAAAAGTAAGTTGCTGTTTCATTAGTATAATTAGTTTTTTTGTCTTGTCTTCTGCCTGTCTTATTTTGATTAGGTAAGGTCTGAAGTGTTTTAGTAGTCCACAAATATTCATTTCTTTGAATAGGGTTCTTTGAAATCGAATGAAGCGGTTTGCTCCTGTTCCTTGGGATGTTGTGAAACCTCTCGTCTGTTCAGTAGGGTGCCTCTGTAAGAGCGTGGTGTTTTTGTTAGAGCTGGTAGGTGCCACTGTTTTGCAATGTAATGATGGAAGTCGTTTTTGGTTGGAGTCACTTTGTGTGGAGATAAGTGGTTTTTCATTCTTCTGTTGCCTCTGTTCAACTTTCTTTCAATCAGTTTTAGGTATTCAGGACATTAGGAATAGTAGGTTGTGTGTCTGCCTCCGCAGTTCACACAGTTTGCTGGAGTGGTGGCGTTTTTCCTCTGACATTCCGAGGTCACGTGTGATGTCAGGCATTTGACACATCTCGGATTGTTAGAGCAATTGTTTTTTGAGTGTCCAAATTTCTGACATCTCTGGTATTGTAGAATGTAATTTTGGGTCTGTACGTAGTGTTTAACCTTTACTCTTGTGTTGTTAATGAAGGTCTCTTGAAACAGTTTGAAGTTCTGGTCCGTTCTTGCGAGAGTACAGACAAAGATCGGGAGTAGTTTGATGTTGTCTTGGGGCTGGTTTTTCCAACTGCATCCGTGAAGTGAATTGTTCGCACTTATGTCACTGTGCATCCCAGTGATAGTAGTTCATTTTTAATGTCATATATCGGCATATTCGGTGGGAGTCCTTTGATACACGACTTTGAGGGGTTAGTCCCTCGGCAATGTATACGTATTGCATTCCTGCCCAGTCGTTTTGAGTAGGACTTGTAAAGCCTTGAAGTTATCTAACGTCGTTTGTGTGTATCTTTAGACCGTTTTTAATGTAGAAGACTTTAAATCTCCCTACCATATTTGTCTTCTTTAATTTTACTATCTTTGAGTAGTTTGTCGTTCCTGCGTTAACTAGCGGCAATATCTTCAATTTGGATTTCTGAGCTTCAATACTGTTTACTTGAGAGCTTATGTTCGGTAAGTCTGCAGTATCCATGGTCTCTTATTCGTCTGATAGTGTCTCTAATTGATTTGTCACTCTGATTGCCTTGGGAGGTTGTCCTCCTTGGACTTTGAATAATAATTACCTTTTCAATATTATTGCTGCGACGAATTCGTTGTTGCTACCCATTTCTTCGTCCGTTAGCTCTATATCTATATCTACATCTACATGAACGTCTAGATCCCTGGACCAGTCCTGGGTTAGATATCTCTTCTGGTGTACGCGTTCGTTGTCACAAAGCTTGTCCATTTTAGTGTGTTGTTAGCCCATAAATTGGCCGACAACGGTTTAGTCAATTTTTTGTTGTTTAGGTAAATTTTAGTTAGTCACGTGTCTCAAAGGTATGGTTTATCAAGGTTCAGTCCACTTTGTAGAATGCTCACCGTTTCAAATGTCGATGACCACTGGAAACTGATGTAGAGGTTCACCAGAGTCAACGTCCAATCGGATTTGGCTCAAGCCTCTGCCGAGTTTCCCGGTTGGGCGTCACTCGTAAGCCCGTCCTAGAGCTCTGTATCCACGTATCAACACAATATCACTCGATCACTGTCGAAACTCAACTGAGTGAGTGCACTGGCCTCTGACTGAGGAACCACCGTGCTAAATACCCTCCACTGCTGCCTGGCCTTGTCCATTGGGAGAAATAGGAGCTTCTCATTGGTGCGGTAAAACGTGAGCGATAGTATAACATTCCCAGGTTGCAGCATGGAGAAGAGCGGGGTCATGGAGCTTTTGGTAACGGTCACACTAAATTCAAGATCGACCCAGGAGAGTTTTGACTGTTGGGCGCCACCTCGTTGGCGGTAAAGCACATGAACTATAACGAGGAATTTGTTCATTCGCAAGATGAAAAGTGGAAAATCAACACACTCCTAGTAAGCCAGACCCAAACTGATAAAGTGACCGTTCAGAGAGAGAGCAACTTCAGCCCTTTACTTAAACCACCAATAAATATTATATCCATAGACCCTAATATGATAACCATGATCGAATCAGCAAAACCTGCTAATAAAACAATGTAGACTAACGTTTATCCAAACCATGAAAATGTTTCCCTAGTGTTACTGTAATAATTCACAAATGAATATGACTCATATAAGTTAGGAGTACCTACAAAAATAAGGAAAATCAGAACTACTATATTGTATTATTCGGTTATTCCTCTGGGCAGGTATTCTCCCAGCCATTATTACGTATCTTTAACCACTCTATAGATTCACCATATCGAAAGCTCTAATCATAGATAATTAGGATTAAATTCAAAAGTAATCAAGGGTTAACTCTAACCTTACTACACCCACGAAAGTAGTTCTAAACAACTTCAAAACTGTATGAGCCTTAATCGGATACACAAGTCTAATGAGCCAACCCTCGGCAAGCTTTAACTTAAACTTAACAAAATTACTCCAAATTAAATAAATATTCAACGTTGTGAGCCCATATTTTGTTTGAAAGGGATTTCCATTGGCCCGAAGGCTTAACCTAATAAAATAATAATAATAATAATAATAATAATAATAATAATACGAATAGCTAAATCAACACTATCACACATAATCCTTAAGAACTATAATAATGATAATAATAACAGTTTCATTCCTAATAATTAACCAACAAGATACCAATTCAGGTTACTATGTACTAAAACAAATTATTAGCTGCAAGTGGCCACCGCGCTGAAAGAACCGATTAATGTGCACATAGCTTCAAGCTAACGCTCCCTACAGTAGACACAGGAGTCACACGGGTTCGCCAACAGTCACTAGCGGTCACTGCCCCGGATAGTTTCCACCTAAAGTCAATCTTCATATGACAGCATCCTTGAAGTTAAGTTTAGAGAAAAAAAATCTAATGTCTCACTTATCGGTCTCGGTGAGTCTGGCAAACACGCGTGACCACACGTTCCACGCGGAACCTCAGGGTATCCAAGTTGGTATGTAATTCGGCAAAACTTCACTCGCGATTGCTTCAGGTCACCAGTCATGGGTAGGCAACCACTGAAGAAGTACCATGGAGGTGGTCCGTAGTTGGCAGAACACGGGCCGGTAAATAAACCCCAGATGCCGAGTCCGAAACCCTACAAATCCCGTGTATAAATAGTATGGTTCCAACAAAAATGTAACCATTTATAAAGGTCAATTACAAGATTTAATTAAAACTACTAAAATTGATTATATAAAAGTTTAGAAAAAATTACTTTACCATCAACATTCCAAGTATAAAGTAATAACTATAACTAGTCCGTTATGGCGTCCTGGAGAATGGGTTGTGCCTCTGGAAACCATGGGTCGTTTTGCAAATCGGCCCTTATGTCGTTTCCGTCCCAGGGTGCTATTAGTCCGGCTTCGTTGTAGACTTGTCTTAAACTCTCTTGATAGTGTCATGTTGTTGGGACTCTCCCAAGATCAAAGGGTTTGTTATATTAAATGGTCTTACGCCAATTAGTTTTCACCCTTAACGACCGGCCAATTATTTCATTCAAGCCCCATTAGAACTGATGAGATTTGTAAACATTAAGAAAAGTAAAAAAAAAAAAAAAAACTCTGAAAGTAATAACCGACAGTTTATATTATGGTATATTTCAAGGCCTAATGACCTCGGATGTGTCGATGGGCCGTTAAACAAAAATTTAATAATAATATATTATGGTAATTAAATAACATTAAAAGGTCTATCTTACCTCTGCCACTAAATATCAGCACCAAATCCTCCAACGGAGACAGAGGGTCTTCTCAGCACAAGCGTTCAAGTCCAACACACACTTAAGAAACCGTATCGTTGGACAGCTGATAGTCTCATTTGCCAAAACAACAGCTCACCTATCATGTTATGACGTAGGTCACAGATTATTCTTAGCGCCGTAGGATTTTCTATAGCGCTCTACCCCCTGCTGGACGGGTTTAGAATAGTCCCGCAGTAACCCCTGCTTGTCGTAAGAAACGACTAAAAGGGGAGGCTTCTGTGCAGGACATACCTCGTGCAGGACAAACCTTTCCTATGACTTTTTCCCTCCATTCACTCTCTCCTTCATTGTTTCTCCCTTCCCCCTTCCCTTCATCCTACACGGAAGCCTTTGGCCTCTCCGCTGACGATCTTGGCTACTAACTTGTATCTTCTCGGACAATTACTGGATACCGTTGCAATTGAGCTCCTTAATGAAAGTGCGCTGGTTGTAATCTCTTAGTAGAAGGGCCTCAGGATTGATAACCGGGTACCCTCCTTTGAGAAAAGATCGGTTGCGTTCATGAGGCCCGGACGTAAAATTGGCACTTTCCTGCACCCACTTGCTGCGACGACCTCTCTCCTGGCGATGCCCCATGCGAAGGTTGTCTTGTCTAGCGTCGTATGGGGCCTCTCGTCGTGACAGTTAACACGGCCTTATGTGGTAGTACCAACTGGGATTACCCTGGGTCTACGCTCCTAGTACTGTGCAGTTTGTCCCCCAAATACGGCATGGCCGACACCATTGTCGCCGCTGGCACCGTACTGCCAAATTCTGCTGGCACCTCACTGCCCGGCCACTCAAAGGGGCGTAATATTGATAAGAGGCGGAAACGAGTAATGCCGTCCAGCCCTCAATTAGAAGAAACCATGGAGGGGGGAAGGCTCTAGCCCGCTTCCTGGTGATGTCTCGAGTAAAGGAAAATGAAAGTTTAAAGCGAGTAAGCCCATTTGTCCTCTAAATAGTGATAAATGGTGCAGCGCAATCTAATGTATCAATCAGAAAACTGCGTGATGGCACGATCATAATACAAACAATTAATGACATTCAGTCCTCAAAAGTAATTGCAATCTCGGAAATACCGTTGAGCAATACGTTTCATATAACGGTGAAGGTGTAGCATCACAGGTTCCTCAATGTTTGAAAAGAAGTGGTCACTTGCTATGACCTCAACAGCGTGAGCATTGAGGATATCTGTGAGGAGCTTTCCCCTTAGCACGTTACCGAAGTGTATCGCATTATCACCAAAAAGAACGGACAAGAAAAAAACACGTATATCCTAACTTTTGCGACACCTACCCTTCCAAAGGAGGTCCGAGAGTGATTCCACGTGCTCAGGGTCCGGGCCCTATGTCCCTAACCCTCGGCCTGTTTTTAGTGCCAGGAATTTGGGCAAACAAGCTGCGATGCCGTGGTAAGCCAACCTGCTCGGATTGCGGACAGAGGCTCACGAAACACCATGTGAGTCTCCTAAGTACTGTGTCAACTGCAAGGGTCCGCATTCCACCTGGTCTCGGGCCTGTCCGAAATGGAAGGCAGAGAAAAAAGTACTGGAGATACAATCCGAAAAAAAGATCTCATATGCCTAGGAACGCAAGGAATACTTATCTAGTCAGGCTCCGGTATTTATAAATTGATCTAGCTAGATTCTCACATGACCAGTGCCATGGTCTCTTCTCGAGACATCTATAGTGATTCCGCGCCAACTTCTGTGGCGCCTAAATTTTTTAATGAGGCCAAACCACCACAAAGGTGTACCCTCCCCCTAACAACCGAGGGACATTTCGGGGAAACCCCCCCAAAGCCCGCCTGGGGAAACCCCCTTGGGATAATAAAACACGGGGGGGCCTTTTAAGGGAAAACCTCACATTTCGCCCTCGGGGGCCCCCGGGAGGTTGGATTAGTCCCCGGAACAGGGGGAGACCGCCAAGGCGAACCCCATGGTCTCTGAGAAAGGGGACCATGAAGAGACCCCCTAAAACTTTACAACAAAGAAAACCGCAAAGGCTTTAAAAAAACCTTTCACCCAAGTGTCCCAAAAACCCCCAGTCCCCTCAGAGACAAAGGGAAGCCTCTCCTAAAGCGGGGAGGTCAAGGAGAGACGGGGAAAGGCAAAGGGGACATAAAAAGCCCTTTCAACCAATTTTTATTCTTAAAGGATAGTGTCTTGGATTGCGATGATAACAAAAATTTTTTTTTTAAAAAATTTTATCGGGGTTTTTTAACAGATTTTTATGAAAAAAAAAATTTAAGGACTTTGAAAGGGATTTTTTAAGGACCAAAACTTATTTTTTCGTACTGCCAAAAGCTAAACATGTCCAATAAAAAAAAATTATAAACTGTACCTTTTTTTTTAAATAGATGGAAAACAAAAAATTTTTTCACTAAATTTAAAAAAACAAAAAGGACTATAAAATTTTTAAATCAAAACTTTTTTGTAATTTTATTTTTCTCTCCAAAAATTTTTATTTTTTAGTGCAGTCATTCTAGAAAAGAATGCCACAAGGTGGTAGGGAAATTCATTTTTTAACAATGTTTTCTGCTGGCAAAATGTTTTTCATTTACATTATTTTATATACAGGAAAAAAAGCATAAATTTTTTGGTACAAACTATAAAAAAATCTCGTTTTTTTATGGGCCCTAGAATCATTTAGAACAAGAAAACAAACATTTTTAAAAAAAAAAAATTTTGGGGCCCAAATAAAATTTAAATTTTTTTTTATATTCATTTAAAAAACCTATAAAGATAGCTGTTTGTTAATGTCACCCAGTGGTTTTTTTCTCTCTGGCGTTTTTTCTGAAACTTTTTAGACTTCGACCCCAAATGTTAGTTTTTCCCCTGTTGTTTCTTTTTGGCCCCTGAAAGCCCCTTTATCAGCAAAATTTGGTAATGTGTCAAATTCACTTGAAGCCTTTGTTTTTTTTTTTTGGGATTTTCATCTATTTCTTCTGTAAAACTTTTTTTTTTTTGTTCTTCAGTGAGTTTTTTTCCCCTTCGATTCGCCTCCAAATAACTTTGCCATTTTTTGACTTTGCACCAGCAATTTGAGAAAACCAAAGGTTTTTGGGTTTGTTTTCAATATTAGTAAAAACCACCGACTGAGAAAATTTGTTAAAAAATTTTTCGTTTGTGCAATGAGTGTGCGCTTTTGCTTTTTTCCCATTTCTTTGTTGTTTACAAAAAAACCCTCTCTAAACTGCTGCTTGCCCCAAGTGAAATAATTACCATCTTTAAACCCACCACAATTTTTCATATTTTGTTCTAGGCTTTGCACAAGCACAAAAACAGTGACCCAAAAACATTTTTTGCCCCCAGGTTTAAAATTTGAAATTCAAAAGAAAACCCAAAACTTGAAAATAAATTCTTTTATATGAAAAATTTAAATTTTGCATCAAAATTCTTTTCCCTGAATCTTTTTGTTTCCCACTAGATTTTTAACCCCACTGACCCCAAATTTGGGTTGCACAGTTAGTATCCACATTCATATCTCGGGGATCCTACAACTAAGGTTTCTCACAATTGAGTACGGAAAGGGGACTTTAGCAAATTTTTTTTACTGTTTCAAAAAAAAAAAATTTCACGACTTTCCCAATTCGTACTTGAAGAACTTTCCTTTTTTTTTGGACAATTTTTTTGGGGAGCAAATTCTTAAACTCTTTTTTCCCTGCAGCGAATCCCAAGTTTTTTTGGTCACGGGCACGGGTTTTCCCTTTTTTTAAAAAACTTCAATTTTAAAACCATTTTTGTTATGGAAAGTTGCTTTTTTTATTTCATTTTCTTTAATGAATCTCCCCAATTAATTTTCTAAGCATTTTCAAAAATGTCTTTTTCCCAAAAATGGAAGCATTGGCGCTTTCTTTTGGTAACTTTTCAAAAAAGGTTCTATTTTTGTTTGCAATTGCTGAAATTTAATAGCTTTTAGGAGTAAAATGCATCAATGGTGTTTATTTCACAAACTGTAAAGGTTTGGTGTTTGGTTTGGGGGAAGTTTTCTTGACGTAACAAAACGCCATATTTAGTTACATGGGGCCCACATTTCAAGGGGCACGTTTTTACAACATTTAAATTTTTCCCAAACCATCTTATGGGAACAAAATTTTTTGGGAAGACACTAACTATGGGTTACTTTCATGAAAAACTTTTTTCCCTCGCTGGTGTGCCCTTTAAAAATAAGAAATAGGGGTAAAAAAGAATCCTCCACATCCCGGTTGAGAAATTGAGCCCATGCTTAAAAGCCCCATGAATGATTATGAAGCCCACAACTCCCCGGTTAAAATTACTCCCAAATGTTTGTGTTTTCAAATTAAAATTGATCACACACCGGGGCAAAAAAATTTCCCAATTGATTTTTGGGAAACAATCCATGGATAGTTGCAGTAGAGATTGTTTCGGGGGGCCCAAATTTCAAAACTAAAATTTTTAAAAAAAGGAAGTGAAAAATATCTTCTGCAGTACCCATGGCCCTGGAATCGGAAGGGATGTAAAAAGACTCCCATTTTATCTGCTTCCCAGGGGCGTTTATGGTAATCAAACTGTTTTCCCGGAAGCTTTTTTGGGGCCCTTTTCATCTTTTTAACAAAAAAAATGAATTTGTTTTTTAAAACCTTCTCCTTAAGGAGACTAAAAAATAAGGAGCAATGCAAAACAACATATTTTTTATCAATTTATTTTCCCCCCAATAAAAAATTTTTGAATTCCACGTCAAAAAAACCTTTTTTTTGAATTTAGCCGATTTCTTCACATGTTTTTGTAGGGGAATAGTGACGGGCTGCCATACTTTCAGGGCCCAAAAAAATTTGGCCTTTGGGTTTCCTGCCCCAGTTAAAAAAGGAGTTTTACTATCTCCCTGTCCTTTTTGGTACTGGTCCTGAATCGTACCCCACAGAACTCGAAGATTGCTTTTGGTTGTGAGCACCGAAAAAAATAGTAAATTAAAAAAGGGTTTTTTTTTTCCCACCCCAAGATTTAAATGTTTTTTCCCATTCAGGATTGTTAACGCGGGAACCCCCATTTTGGGCAAGGGCCCAAATACGAAGAGCATATGCAAACATCTGGCTTTTTTCCGTCGGGCATTTTTTAAACTAGCCTTTTTTTAAAATTTTGGGGGTTTTTGAAAACCAAAAAGGCCCCTTTAAAGGGTACAGTTCCCCGGGCATATTGGCACGTAAAAAAAAACAAAAAAAAAAAGGGGGTTTTCCCTGCCTTTATTTAGCACAGGGGTATTAAAAATTTAAACAAAAAAAATCCTTTAAAAGAAAAATTGAAAAAACATTTTTTTAAACCAGGGCAGATTACTTGCTACACATTTCAAAAAAAAACTTTCGTGGGGAAATAAAAAAAGCAGAAACAAGAAAATAAACCCAGTACTTAAAGTTTTAAAAAAAAAAGATTTCCATAAAAAATTAAAACGTATTAAGATAAAACAAACTCCCCCCTTTTCAAAAACATTTGTGTAGTAAAAAAAACTTTCAGGGGGATAAGGGTTTACATACACCAAAAGGCGAAACCCCATAGATAATAGAGTTATAAAGGAAACCCCCTGTAGTATGGCTAAACAGGAATTTGGGGCGCAAAGACGGAGAAAGAAACAAATAGCTATCGGGGGGCATTTTATTTGAAAAACTTTTAACTTTTGGTACTTAAAAGTTTTAAATTAGGTATCTTTTAAAACCTTCAAAGAATTATTAAAAATGAGGGGTTTTAAAGAAACTTAAAAAAAAAGGGCAAATGAAACGGAATTGATTTTTTTTAAAAATAGAAAATTTAAAGGAAAAAATCGTATTTCATCGAGAGTAGGCTAATGCGTTTGCCAGAGAATTTAAACCCACTGTTTCTTCTTCCCCTATAAAAGACCCAAAAACCCAATGGGATGATGACGGGGAAAAGTTTCAAAAAAATCAAACAAAAGAAGCGGGGAAAAAGTAGCGGAAGAAAAGTAAACGGGTAGACAAACAAAACATTTGATCGAGCAAACGCTAATATTTAAGGCCCCAGTGATTTTAAAAATCACGGTTTTTCCAGCCATTACCCCAAACCCATTTCAAAAATAAATACTAAATTTCCCTAAAAAATTCCCAGGATTTTTAAAGGGCCCAAAAATTTAATTTAAGGACTTTTCCGGGGCCTTAAACAGCACCCCAAAAAACCCCGGGTTTTCAAGGACCGACGAACCCTAAATTTTTTTAGGGACGCCCAAACAATGGAATTGGGGTTTTTTCAATGCTCGGAAAGGGGGGAAATTTAAAAACAACTAATTTTTTTCCGAAACCTCCCATTTTGTGTTTTGCGGACCCACTTCCGCCCAACTGATAACCCAAGTTTCGGGGGTATTAAAATATATCGAAACAACAAACCATTCTTTAAATGGGCGGCGGGATGGGGGGTATACTTGAAACTAGCAATGAATATCAAAGTTTAAAAAATTTGTTATATCTAAATCCCCAAAGGGTGATTGTTGGGCCCCCCCCTTTGGGGTTTAATAAAAATGCGGGCATTTTCCCTCCCCCCAGGTGACGTTTCCTAAGGGGAACTTAGAGGCCCTTTTTTACAATTTTCCCCCCCTCATATTCATTTTGGGGGGGTTTTTTTTTACGCGCAAAAAAACCGGGTGTGGGGGTCTAATTCTACAGCCCCCGGGGGAGGATGGTAAAGGATATTCATGTTTTGGGGAAACCTGGTTTTTTAATAAAACACCGGGCCCCAAGAAAACCCTTTTCTCCCTTTTAAGGGTTTGTTTTGGGTCCCCCTGGGGGAAAGGGGGTATAAAATTTAGTCCCGCAGAAACCCCCGGGCTTGTCGTAAGAGGCGACTAAAAGGGATTTTCTTCTGTGCAGGACTACCTCGTGCAGGGACCAAACCCTTTTCCCCTATATTTCCTTTCCAACATTTTTTTCTTCCTTCCCTTTTCCCCCCCTTTTTTTTCCCCCTCTTCCTCTTCGCTTTATCTATCCTTACCTTTTCTTCCTTCCTCCTGCCGTTCATCCTGCACGGAAAACCTATCCCTTTTCCCTTTGACGCCCTTAGCTACCCCCCGGATTTTCCCCCTGTTTTTTTTTGGATACCACTCCCTTGAGATCCTGAATAAAATGCGCCTTTTTGCAATACCTTAGTAAAAGGGGCCCTTAGGGATGACAAAAACCCGGGTACCCTACTTTGGGAAAAATCGGTTGCGTTCATGAGGACCCCCGGAAACTTTTCCCAATTCCCACTTTCCTACAACCACTCGCTGCGATACCTCTCCTCGGCGATGCTTATGCGAAGGTTTATGTCTACGTCGAAATAGGGCCTCTCTTTCGGGACAGTTAACGGGCCTTATGTGGAAAAACCAAATTTGGATCCCCCGGGGTCACGACCCGAGTTTTGTTGGGTTTGTCCCCAAATACGGCATGGCCGATAACATTGTCGCCTTTGGGCACCTTTACTCCCAAAAAACCCCTGCTGGAAACCCAAAATCCCCGGGCCCCCCTCACGGGGCCCCGAAATTTTTATAAAGGCGGAAAGGGGAAAGGGGCCGCCCGCATGCCCAGTGGGGGAAATCCGGAGTGGGTGACCTCACCCCCCCTTCCTGGTGATTTTCCGAGACATCCCAAGGGAAAACCCTTAAAAAGCGCGTCAGCCCTTTATCCTCGAAAGAGCGATAAAGGGGGGCAGAAAAATCAAAAACTCTCAAAAGGGAAAATTTGAGTGAGGGCCCACTATTTTAATACAGACTGAAACCCTGCCCCCAGTCCCCCCAAACATCATGGCTATTACTAAAAATACGTCGGGGTAATACGGTTTCCCATACCGGTGAAGGGGGAAACCCTAAGGGGTTTCCCTCAAGTTTGCAAGGGAGGGGTCCCCTTGTTTCACATCGACTGCGTAGGCTTTGGGAGGGAGATCTGTAAGGACCCTTTCCCCCGATGTAAACCAAAAATGTACCGTATTGGTCACAAAAAAAAATTGGAAAAAAGGGAAAAAAGACGGATACGTATACCCCTAACATTTGCGACTCCAAACCCTTTCCCAAAGGGGGTTCCGAGGGGGCTTCCAGGGTGCTCGGGGCCCCCGGGCCTATGTCCTAACCATCGGCGCTGTTTTCAGTGCCAGGAATTTGGGCATACGAACTGCGATGCCGTGGAAGCCAACCTGTGGGATTGTGGACAGGGGGCCCTTAAAAACCCCATGCGAGTTTTCCAAAATTTACGGGCGTCAACTGCAAGGGGTCCGCATTCCGCCGGTTCTCGGGCCCCCCCAAAAAATGGAAGGTAAAGAAAGAAAGTCCGGGAAATACAATTTGAGAAGAAGATTCATATGCCCGGGCACGCAAAAATACGTACAAGTCAAGCTCGGTATTTAAAAATTCTAAAGCCGGATTGTCAGTAAAAATTTAAACTGCCCCCCAACTGCCTTTTGGCGAAAGAAAAATTTTTTCCCCAAAGGAAACCAACGGACCAGTGCCATTGGTCTCTTCTCGAGACACTTATGTTAAATCCCGCGCCAAATTGTGGCCCCCAAAATTTTTTAAAAGGGGGCCCAAAACCCCCACAAGGGTCGTCTCCTCCCCCTATACCACCGAGGAGACCCCCTGAGGAACTCCCCCGACCCACCGGGGGAAACCCCCCCCAAGCAAAACCCTGGGGGAACCCCCCGAGCACCCCTGGGGGAACCCCCCGACCCACTCCTGGGGGAAACCAAACCCTACCCCCTGGGGAAAACCCCCCTTTCGAGCCCACCTCGGGGTTAAAACAAGGGGGGGCCGTTTTTGACCTCTCACACCCCCCCTCTGTGCTTCCGGGGGTGGGGACGATTTTGGGGAACAGGCGAGGCCGCAAAGGGAGTGCCTTGAAAAAGGGTTTTCAGCGAGTGACCGCCAAAAAAAAATACTAAAAAAGCTTTCGAAGACCTTAACAAACCCTTCGGGGAAGGATCCGACCCCCAGTCTCTCCAAAATAAAACAAAGCCTTACTAAAAGTGGGGGGTTTCCAGGAGAGACGGGAAAGGCAAGAGGACCAAAAAAGGGCCCTAAAAAATTTTTTTTAAATTTAAAGGATGGGACATGGATTGCGAGGATATATATATATTTTTTAAATTTAAGTATGACGCAAATTTAAAAAGGGGAATTTGAAAAGGGTTTCTTGCTCTTTATAGGGGAAATTAAAAAAAAAAATTTTTCCCCTGCACCCTTCCTTTTTGGGGTTTTTTTGCAGGGGCCCCCCACTTCCGCCCAAATGACAACCCGAGGGCTTCGTGGGTAAATGTGTATGTACCGAAAAAGCCTTTTTTTGATCGTGCTAGCGGAGGTGTGGGGCTATTTTCGTACGAAAGCACAAATATCATAAAAATTTATTAAATCGTTTATGATCTCCAAGTGTTGCTGCCCAGGTCTCCCTCCTTTTGGGAAAGTAAAAATTTTGCGCATTTACCCCCCACCGGGTGAGGGGTTTTCCTATAGAACTTAGGGCCCCTTCTTTTTTAAAAACCTTCCCGCCCCCTATATATTTTGGTGGTTTTTTTCGCCCCAAAACCCTTTTTGGGGGGGTTTAAATTTTACAGACGCCCCTTTTGGGGGGAAAAAGGAATTGGTAGAGGATATTTTGTCTCGGGAAACCTGGTTGTTTTTTTAACCCGGGGCCCCGGGGACACCCCCTTCTCCACCTTTTTTTGGTGTACCCTCTGCCTTTCCGCCAAAATTTTTGTAGCCCCGGGGGTTTGCTGCTCATTTCCCTTTTGGGGAGGCCCCCAACTCGGACCAATTTTGGCAGTGATTCATTACCCAAATTTTCTGCTTTCACCTTTTAAAAGTTCCTCCCATTTCGGCGCGAATCCCCCAAAAGGGTGCAAAAAAGTGCTGCTGGGAGATTCCGCGGTTTCCCCCTTTATTTTAGTGAATCCCGACTTCCTGACGTGGGAGGGTTTAAGGCGGGGCATTTTATTCCCGACGGTATCGCCCCCGGCGGGGGCTTCCATCCCTAAAAATCCTCGCCTAACCCCGGCCCCCCAAACCCGTTCCCTGGTGTTAACGGGGAGTGCCCGCCGGGCAATTTTGACCCCCCAAAGGGCCATAGGGTCTATTCCATCGACGCCCCATAAAGAAATCGGAGTCTTTCCCGGGAATTTCAAAGCGCTCGAGCTCGCCGTGTTATTCGAGAAAGCAATTAGTTTCCCTTGGAGACAGTTTTTTTCTACCCTTAAATTAAAAACTCCCAAAATTTAAAGTTTGGGACTATTTTTCAAAATTGGGGGTATAGCAAAAAATTAAATTAATGTGTACCGCCTCTTGTCCCCGGGTTTCGCTTGTCCCCTTCCCTTTGGAGGCCGTCAATTTTGGGGGCCCCGTTGTTCGCCTCTATTTCTACACGGGGAGTTTCCCCCAACGATTCGGCTGCATAAGCGGAGCATCAAAGCGTTTTAACTATTGTTTTTTGGCCCAAAAAGGTCGGGGGAGGTTATAACCCCCCCTTTAAAAAGGGAAAATTTAAACTTTTCCCCTGTCTCAGGGGGGCAATAAAAACTTCGGGGCCGGGGATAAAACCCTTTTAAAAAATTATCCCGCCAACGCCCCCTCGGGGACGGGCGTTCCTTTAGACCTCACAATTGTGGGGGGAAATTTTGGGTTAAATTTCCCCAAAAACAAATGTGGAGGCAAGAAACCGGTTACCCAATATTTTTAAAAGGGGAAAGGGGAAAAATTAGCCCCAACTATTTTATAGACCGATAGCCTTAATAGCTGTGTATGCAAAATTTTAAAAAAAATGAAAAATTTTAAACCCGATTTAAAATTGGTGTTTGGGTTTTCCCGAATCTTATCCAATATTCAATTTGGTTTTCGCCGTAATCGATCCCGTTGGAAACATCTCGTCCGTCTTGAGACTGCTGTTCGTGACCCTTTCTCCATAAACACATTTTGGCCCGGGTTTTTTTTGATTTGGGGAAAGGGGTACGATACTACAAAGGCGTTATGGCATCTTAAAAAAAACCTTTTTTAAATTGGGGGGCCGTGGGGGCTTCCCCAATTTTTTTTCTAATTTTATGGGCAGGGGCACTTTGGGTAAAAGGGTTTAAAACAACACCTTTTTTGTTTTTATTCCAAGAAAAGGGGGGCCCCAGGCAAATCCCTTTTTGCCCGACGTTGTTCGCTATTTCGATAAATAACATTGCAGCAACGTGCTTTACCTTTCGTTATGCCTTTTTGGGATTTTCCCACGCAAAATTTTTTGCAGTTTTATCAAGTCTCCAAAAGGGGGAACGACAATACAACTCGCTGTAAACAATTTTATGGTTTGGGGTCCCGTTTGGCTTTTTGGGTTTTTCTGCGGCCCCAAAACGACTGTTTGTCCACTTTTCCCAAAATAAAGCGGGAAAACAGCCAACCCCCAATATTTTAATGAAAAACGTTGTTTCCTGTCTCCGAGACCGTAAAAGGTTTTCCCGGGACTTTTTTTCGATTTTTAAAAAACTTGGGTCCCCAAAATCAAAAACCTGAAAGCGAGGTTTTTTGTTAAAAGTTTTAATTTAAATTTTTGTTGTGGTGGTGCTCTTTGGGGGGTGATAGGGAAAACCCTTTATGCGCCCCTTTTTAGATTCTTGGGGAAAATCAAAACTTGATTACGGCCCGTTTTGTATATGGTTCCCCTGACCCCCGGGTTTTTAAAATGCTGCTCGAAAGCTCGATGCTGGATTCGCTGGCTAATGGTCCCTTTTGTTTCCAGTCCAGTCTTTAGCATCTGTTTCCACGCCGGTGGGCCCCCCCTTTTTTTTCCCCGGCCGGTTCCTTTTTCTTTCCCGGGGATCTTTCGGTTTGAAAATGAAACGCACGCCAAATAATGTTTCTTTTCCGCCCTTTGGTTTTATCCCCCTAAAACCCTGTCTGGGATGAAACTTAAAAAGTCGTAGTACAAAAGGCCGGGTTGGGGTCCGGATCTATCGGTTTTTTTGGGACGTGTGGGTTAAATCCGGGAAAAGGGGTATCCCCCCCATCACCAGGGCGAGTTTTTCCCTGGAAAATCGGGCCCCCCGAAATGCCCTTTTGATTTGCCAAGTTCCTTAAAACGACCACCCCAAACTTTTTATATGAAGGGGCCTTTTAAAGAGCCCTTCTACTCGCTTTTTTCCCGGGTTTGAGCGCATATACTCTGATGGTTTTTAAAACTTGGGGCCTCCGTGGGGGTGTGCTTTTTTGTTTTTGGGGGATCCAAAATTTTTAAAATTTTGGTTTTTCCTAAAAAAAACCGTGTTTTACGGTAATTAATGCCATTTTTAAATCTTTATGTTTTGTATACCCAATTTGTCACCGTTTTTGTTTCCCCCATCTGCCCCCGGGTTTCCCTGATGCTTGTTTGGGGATTGTCAAATCTCTACTCCCCGAATCCCCCCCGGCAAAATTGGGTACATGAACAAAAATTTTTTAAAAATTTAATTTATTAAGCACCCGGTCGCCTTTTTTGGATTCCCCGGCACGTTTGGGCTTCCCGGAAAAGAAAGGTTTTACCCGGCAGAAAAAGGGGAGCCCCGCCTGCATCCCGGGGGCGAGTCTGGGGGGGTTTATGTTTTTAAAATTTTTTTTTAAAAAGGGTTGTGTTCGGCGTGGGAGTCTTTCGCAACTGGAACAGCAGTGGGGCTGACCCCCGCTCAAAAAAAGCTAGGCCTTTCCCCCCGGGCCCCGGGGTGTCGGATGGCCCTCTTCTTTACGGAAGTCTAGAAGAGAGGAGGTCATCTGACGAGGAAATCCGGGGTCGGGCATACTTCATTGACCCCTAGTTTTTTATGAGGGGGGAAACCCCCCTCCAGTGTTTTGAGTTCTGTGAAAACTCCCCTTAGGTGCATCACATTTTGGTGGGGTGTCCCCAAACCCCAGCCCCCCATCCCCTCTGGCTCTTGGGTTTTAAAGGGGGACCTTCTTTTTTTTTTACGCGATGTGGGATGGGGTTTTTTTGTTTAAACCCCTTTTATCCCGGCGGGTCTTTTTTTAAAGCCATTTGAGTCACTTTTATAAAGTGGGCTTTTTGGATAATATCTCAATTGAGATCTTTTTTAAAAATTTTATTACAATTTAACATGTTGTTTTGTCTTTTTAAAGTATTATAAATTTTTTAAAATGTTGTGTCATTTTAACGTGGGTTTTATTTTAATGTTTTTTTTTTTTGGTGATACACTTGTGGTTTTTTTTAAAAGGTGATCCTTAATTTACACTAAGAGCCCATTTTAGCCTCCCTTTTGGGGGGGCTTTAGTGGTGAATGTTTTATCCTTTCCCCAAATGGGGATTTTATTATTTTTCCATAATATTTTAAAGGGCCCCCATGACCCCGATGTGTCGATGGGAAATTTTAAAACCCTAATAATAAAAAATAAAAATGGTTTATCCTCTTTCATCGACCTAACCTTATGTAGTCCCGCGATAGCTGCTTTCCTATTCCTTTGGGAGGGCCCCTCGGGCCCAAAGCACCGTGACATTTTCCCCTTCTGCTCCCCACCACTTTTAAGATCCCCCCCCCGTAAAGGCGGATACCCCAATGGGGCTAAAAAAGTTTCTGACTGGGGGTAATTTCCCCGAGGGACGATTTATTTGGGGGAATTTCCAAAAATCCTGAATTTTATGTTTTGGCTGGGGAAATTTCCCCATCGATGGTCATCGCGGGGGGCGATGTTCCATCCCCAAAAACCGGGGCCCCCGACCTGTTTCCTGGGGGAACGAGAAGTTTCGGGTTTGGTATTTTCTTACCGTCGAAGACCCTATTCCTCTTTAACCCCTGTCCCAAATTTGGGAACTGGGAAACATTTTCCCCCATTCAAAACGCTCGAGCTCGCCCGTGTTATTCGAGAAAGCAAAAGGGAGTCTTGGAAAAACTTTTTTTTCTTCCCCAAAAATTACACTACACAAATTTAAATTTTTGGGCATTTTTTGTAAGTTAAGTTGTGGCAAAAAAATTTAAAAAAATTAAAACCGGGCCCCATGTCTAAAAGTTTGCTTGGGCTGCTCCCCTGTGGGGGTTTTTAATTTTTGGCTTGAAAGTTCGCCGCTGTTTTTTTGGGACTTTCGGTACAACACCAGCGAGTTCCCCAGTTCATAAGCGGGAAAACGAGCCCCCATGCAAAATTGGTTTTTTTTCCAAAAAAAAGGGGGGGGTGGGGGGATTAAAACCCCCCCTTTACCCAAAAAATAACCGAACCTTTGCCCCGGCCCAGGCCGGGGAGCACAGCCTTTTTGGTTTCCCGACGAGTTTATTATGAGGTGTTGCGGGCCCGCTACCTCCGGCCGGGCAGGGGTGTTTTTTTTTAGACCTGTTCAATAGTTTTGGGAATCTTTATTTGTCACATCACTATGGAGGTAAGCAACCATAACCCTAACATAAAACGGCAAAACTAAATTTGAACCAAAATAGCTATTTGACCGATAGTTTTTTCTAGTTGTGTATGTAAAATTTTTGGAAAAAATAATTAATAAGGATTATATAGTAATTTTGCTCCCCCTATCTGCTATCTAATATTCATTGCAGCTTTCGCGGTAACCGATCCCCCGGCGGGTCCCCGTCCGTCTTGAGGGGCCCCTGTTTCGTGACGCTTTTCTTTCCCCAAGCAGCTTTTCTTTTCTGTTTTCTTTTGATCTGGAGAAAAAGTTTGGGGGCACCATCTACGGGCCGGGATTTTTTAAAAAAATTTTTAATGGGGGGGGGTTTTGAGGGGGCCACCCAAATTTTTTTATCTAATTTTATGTTGGATTACACTTCCGGGGAAGTTTAATAAAAACCCTATCCGGATGATTTTATTCAAGGGAAAAAGGGGGTGTTGGGAGTTTTTGAGTTTTGAAATTTTTGGAAAAAAGCCTTTTTTTTTCCGTTTTCCTTGCCTTTCCGTTTTTTTGCCCCTTTTTTTTTTGCTTTTTCCTTTTTTTTGGCAGTTGCCTCCTTTTGGGGGCTTTTCGGGATTCGCCCCCTCTGTAAAAATTTTTTGTCTTTTTTTTGGTTTTTTTGGGCCCCTTTTTGTTTTGCGCCGGACGTGGGTTTGTTTTTGTTTTTAATTTTTCCCCCCCTTTTAATTCCCCTTTTTTTTTTATGTCGGCGGTGGTTTTTTTTGGGGTTTTTTTGTTTTTTTTTTCTTGGCCCCCCCTTTTGCCTTTTTGGGGGTTGTTTTGTTTTTAAAATTTTCCCGGGGTTTGCCTCGGGCCTTTTTTCTGTTTTGGGCCTTTTTTCTCCTTTTGCCTTTTTTCCAAATTTTGACTTGGGATGGATTTGCCCCTTTTTGGCAAGTTTTTCGTTTTGGTTTTCCCCATTTCCCCCTTTTTTTCGGCTTTTGGGGCTTTTTTTATTTTTGCCCTCCAGGGTTTTTTTTTTTTCGTTTTTGGCCGCCCTTGGCCCCCTCTTTCCCTATTTTTCCTTTTTTTGCATTTTTACCTTTTAAAATTTGCCTTTTAAACCGATTTGTTCCTCCGCCCTTTTTGGTTTTTTCCTCACCCCTTTGGTTTTTGGGATTTAAAAATTGGGGTTTTTTTTAAAAAGGGCCCGTTAATTCGGGTTTTCTTTTTTTACTTGTGGGTTTTTTTTTTTTTGGGCAATCCCCCCTCCCGGTCGGTTTTTTTCTTTCCCCTTTGGATTTGCCCCTTTAAAAAGCCCTTTTTTTTTTGCCTGTTTTGGCCCCCCTTTGTTTTTAAATTTTTTCGTCCTCCCCTTGTTTTTTTAAGGGTTCCTTATTGGGTTCCCCCCTTTTGGGCCTTTTCCTGGGGATTTTTTATTTTGATTTTTTATCCAAATTTAAATTTTTAACCTTTTTTAAAAAAAATTTTTTTTATTACCTGGTTTTTTAATTTTTTTTTTTTTTTTTTTGTTTTTACCTTTGGTCCCCTGTTCTTTCCTTTTTTTATTTTTTCTTTTTATTTTTGGTTTTCTTTTTTTTGGCATTTTTTTTCCCTTTTTTTTTTCCCATTTTTTCCCTCGTTCAAAATTTTAAAAGGGAAAATTTTTAAAAATTTTTTTTTTTGGAAGTTTTTTTGGCTTCGGCCTTTTTTTTTTTCCCAAATTTTTTGGTTCCCCTGGGGGTTTTTAAAGTTTTTTTTTTTTTTTTAAAAGGGGGACCCCGGGAAAAGGCAACCCGTGCCTCCGAGTCCGAGTTTCCCAGGGGGTTTTCCATTTTTAGCCCCGGGGTTTATTTTTGGGGTTTTTTTTTGTTTTTGGCCCGGTTTTTTTTTTGCTTTTGATTTGCTTCCCTTTTCCATTTTTTTTGGGTTCGCTGCCCCGTTTTAGTTTCCCGAAATTTTTTGGGGGCCTCGGTTTTTGGGCTCCGTTCCGGGTATTCTTTTTTAAAATTTTTTTTTTTTTTGGGGTTCCTCCGGGGTGTTTTAAATTTTGGGGCCCTTCCCCCTTTTTTTTTTTGTTTTAAAATTTTTTTGGATTTTTCCGCAAGGTAGCCCCTTTGTTTTTCCCCTTTTTTTTAAAGGGGCTTTTTTTTTTTATTTGGTTTTTCCTTCTGGGAGTTTTTTGTTTTTTTTCCCCCCTTTTTTTTCGCCGGGTAATTTTTTGGTTTCCCCTTTTTGTTTTTTTCCTTTTTTTTCCCTTTTGTTCTTTTTTGTTTTTTTTTTGTTGTTTCCCTTTTTTAGTTTTATTTTAAATTTTTTTTTTGTCCTTTTTTTTTTGTTGTTTTTGGTTTTTTTTTTGGCCCTTTTTTTTGCTAATTTTTTTTTGTTTTTTTTTTTGCAAGGGGGTTTTTCCCAAATTTTTTTTTTTTGAGTTTTTTTCCCTTTTTTCCCTTTTTTGGGGTTTTCCCAAAAGGGTTTTCTATTTTTTCTTTTTTTTAAATTTTTTTCCCCTTTTTTTTTTTGTTTTTTTTGAATTTTTGGTGAATTTTTTTTTTGCCTTTTTCCCTAGATTTTTTTTTTGTTTTTTTTTATTTTTTTTAAGGGCCATTGGGCCTTTGAAAGGGGCCCCTTTTCCCTTTTTCTTTTAAAGTTTTCCTTTTTTTTCGGGGTTTTTTTAAATTTTCCCGGTTTTAGGCCTTTTTTTTTTTCCCTTTTCCCGGGTTTTTTTCCTCTGTTTTTGGTTTTTTTCTTTTTCTCCTTAATGCCCTTTTTCCCGTTTTTTTTATTTTGGCCTTTTTGTTTTCCTTTTTTTCCCCCCCCGGGGGGGTTTTAGTTTTCCCGCATAACCCTTTTCTTTCCTGAAATTTTTTAAAAATTTGTGCCGTCCTCTTGGGCAAATTTTTCCCCCGTTTTTTCCATTCCTTTTTCCCTTTTTTTTTTTGTCGCTTTCCCCCTTTTTTAATTTTCGTTTAACTCCCTTTTTTTTTTTTTCCCCTTTCCCCCCGGCCCGCACGGGCCTTTTTGGCCCTTTCCCGTTTTACGCCTTGGGGCCCTTTTTAACCTTTTTTTCCTTTTTTTTTTATTTTGGGTACCACTCCCTTTGAGCTCCAAATGAAAGTGCCCCGGTTGCAATACCTTAGTAGAAGGGCCTTAGGGATGACAAAAGGGTACCCTATTTGGAAAAAAGATCGGTTGCGTTATGAGGCCCCCGGACGTAAAATTGGATTTCCTCACCACTTGCTGCGACGCCTTCTCTCGGCGAGCCTTGCGAAGGTTGTCATGTCTAGCGGTCGTATAGACCCTTGCCGGGACAGTTAACAGGGCCATATTGGTAGAACCAATTTGGTAAACCCGGGGTTTACACCCAGTATTGGTAGGTTGTCCCCAATCAGGGCTGGCCAACAACATTGTCGCGCTGGCAACGAATCCCAAACACTGTGGAACTTCTCCCCGGCCCCTCGCAGGGTCGTAATATAGAAAAGAGGCGAAAGGGTAAGGCCGTCCACCCTTTAATTGAAAAAATCCGGAAGGGGTTTGAGGCCCCACCCCCGCTTCCTGTAATGTCTCGAATGAAAAAAATGAGAACCTCGGGCGTTACCCATTTGTCCTGGGAAAGAGTGTTTAGGGGAGCGGCGGTCGGGGGTTTCAATTAGAAAACTGCCGAGGGCAAATAGACCAGACCGAAAATGACCTTCGACACGAAAAAAGGCAATAACTACCATCCCGTTGACCCCCTCGAATTTTAAAAAGGTGAAGGTGGAACCGCACAGGTTTCTAAATGTTTGAAAGGGGGGGGTCATTCTATGACCTCGACCTAAGCATTGAGGACATTGGGGAGTTTTTCCCCTAAAATGTCCCGAAGTAATGGATTCCATAAAAGGAACGATGTGTGAAAATATGACGTTATACCCAACATTTGCCGTCCTTCCTTCCCAAAGGGGGCCCGAGCTGGTTTCCACGTGTTTGGGGCCCCGGCGTTTCCCAACCCCCTGGCGTGTTTTGTCCGGGAATTGGGCATACGAAGCTGCGTTGCGGAAACCCAAACCCTGTGCGGTTGTGGAAGGGGGTCCGAACAACCTCGGTCTCCAAATTTTTGCTTTTAATTGAAAGGGCCCCTTTTCCCCGGGTCTCTCCTGTCCAATTTTGGGAAAGAAGAAAAAAAGGGTCCTGGGACCAAAAACAGAAAGAAGTCCCTTACCCCGGCCGAAAGGGTTTAACTGCACTACAAGCTCCGGATTTCAAAGTTCCTCAGCCAAATTTAGCCAAATAAAAATTTCCCCCCAAAGCCACTGCGCATTAAATTTTGCAAGATTTCTCCGACCTGTCCATCGTCTTTTTCGGACTCAAAAAAAAAACAAGATAAAATATGGTGTGCAATTAGGACGGTGGCGACCCCTCACAACAGCCCTCCCCCCTGTCCCCGAGGGCCCCCTCGGGGAACTTTTCCGAGCCCCCCCGGGGAATCCCCCAAACCCCCCGGGGCCCCCCCCCGACCCCCCTGGGGGGAATCCCCCGACCCCCCCTGGGGACTCCCCCAGCCTCCCGGGGGACTCCCCGAGTCCTCCTGGGGAAATGAATTGGATGCGGCCACTGTTGAGTCGCTCACTCTCCCCTCTGGGCTTTCCAGGGGCCGGGATGAGTGGCGAAACAGGTGAGGCCGTAAAGGCGAGTCCCACTGGTGCCTTGAAGAAGGACCAGCGAGAGACCGCCGAAAAGAGTAATAGTAAAAGGGCGTCGAAGGCCTTAACAAAGCCTTCGCGCAAGGATCCGACTACCAGTCTCTCAAAATAAACGAAGCCTCTCCTAAAGCGGGAGGTCCAGGAGAGACTGGGAAAGGCAAGAGGGACCAAAAAAGGCCCTCAACCAATTTTTTAATTTTAAGAGATAGTGTCATGGATTGCGAGGATAACTAAATTTTTATTATACTATAACTTATGTCGCTACTACAATGGAATTGTAGGGGTTTCTATGCTCGTGTAGAGGAAATTAAACAACAAATTTCTTCCCTGCATCCTTCCATCTTGTGTTTGCAGGAGGACCCACTTCCGCCCAAATGACAACCGATGCTTCGTGGGTACGATGTCTATCGTACCGACAAGCCTTTCTTTGATCGGGCTAGCGGAGGTGTTGTATATTCGCACGAAGCAATATATATCACAAAAATATTAACATTGTTTCCGATCTCCAAGTTTATCGCTGTCCGAGTCTCCCTTGCTTTGGAGATGACAGTATGCTGCATATACTCCCGCCAGGTGAACGTATTTCGAAGAGGGCTTAGAGGCCCTCTTTATGCAACTTCCCGCCCCTATATCATCTTGGGGGACTTTAATGCGCATAACCTGGTGTGGGGATCTAATTTTACAGATGCCCGCGGGAGGATAGTAGAGGATATTCTTGTCTCGGGAAACCTGGTGCTAATGAACACCGGGACCCAGACACACTTCTCCACTTTTAATGGTGTATCCTCTGCCATCGACCTAACTTTATGTAGCCCAGGTATCGCTGCCCTCTTCCTTTGGATGTCCATACGGACCTATGTGGAAGCGATCACTTCCCTATACTGCTTTCCCCACTCCAAGATTGCCCAAGTACAGCACGAGTTCCCCAATGGGTGATTAAACGTGCCGACTGGGATAGATTCCGCGAGCTCGCCGTTTTCCACGAATCCCTTCTCCTGACGTCGATGTTAAGACTGAGTATTTTACTTCGACGGTCATCGCGGCGGCGAGGGCCTCCATCCCTAAATCCTCGCCAAATCCGCGCCACCGTCCCGTTCCCTGGTGGAGCGAAGTGTGTCGGTTGGCTATTTCTGACCGTCGAAGGGCCCTACTCTTTTTCACGACGTCCTACTTTGGAGAACCTGGAGTCATTCCGGATTCTACGTGCTCGAGCTCGCCCGTATACTTCGTGAAAGCAGAAGAGAGTCTTGGAGAAAATTTTATTTCAACCCTTATCAATATCCACCCCACAACTAAGGTTTGGAATAATATCAATAAATTACGTAATAGCAACAATTCCAATAACAATATACCTGCCCTCATGTCTAACGGTTCACGTGTCTCCTCCCTGAGGAGGTCGTTAATGTATTGGGCTCGATGTTCGCCGCTATTTCTAGCACTGCGAGCTACACTAACGAGTTCGCAGTTTATAAGCGGAACATCGAGCGCCATGCTATTGATTTTGGTCGAAGTCGGGGGGAGGATTATAACTCCCCCTTTACCAAAGATGAACTGACCTATGCCCTGTCCCAGGCCGGCAGCACAGCCTCTGGTCCAGACGACATTCATTATGAGATGTTGCGTCAGCTGCCCCCTGCCGGACAGGCACTTCTTTTAGACCTCTATAATAGTGTTTGGGAATCTCAGCAGTTCCCCCACTTATGGAGGCAAGCAACCGTTATACCTATATATAAAAGTGGCAAAGATAAATTAGAGCCAACTAGCTATAGACCGATAGCTTTAACTAGTTGTGTGTGTAAAATATTGGAAAAAATAATTAATAAGCGACTTATATGGTATTTAGAATCCCGCAATCTGCTTTCTAATATTCAATGTGGTTTTCGCCGTAACCGATCCACGGTGGATCACCTTGTCCATCTAGAGACGGCTATTCGTGACGCTTTTCTCCATAAGCAGCATCTTCTGGCTGTCTTCTTCGATCTGGAGAAAGCCTACGATACCACCTGGCGTACGGCATTTTGAAAACACTTTTCAATTGGGGGTTTCGAGGAAACCTTCCCTCTTTTATATCTAATTTTATGTCGGATAGACACTTTCGGGTAAGGTTAAATAACACCTTATCGATGATTTTATTCAAGAAAATGGGGTGCCTCAGGGTAGTATTCTGAGCTGTACGTTGTTCGCTATCGCAATAAATGCATTGTTGACAATGTGCGCATGCCTGTACGGTCGTGCCTCTTTGTGGATGACTTCGCAATTTATTGCAGTTCGTCAAGCCTCCACAGGGCTGAACGGCAGATACAGCTCTCTGTCAACAATCTTGGATCGTGGGCATCGCGTAATGGCTTTCGCTTCTCTGCAGCCAAGACGACGGTTGTCCACTTTCATAGAACACGCGGAATACAGCCAGCCCCCAGTATTTTAATGAATCACTTTGTTTTACCAGTCTCAGAAAGCGTAAGGTTTCTGGGACTTTTATTTGATTTTAAATTAACTTGGATCCCCCACATCAAAGACCTGAAAGCGAGGTGTATCAAAGCATTGAATTTGCTCAAAGTCATTAGCGGTCGGTCCTGGGGTGCTGATAGGGAAACCTTGATGCGCCTGTATAGGGCCTTGGTCAGATCTAAACTAGATTACGGCAGTTTTGTGTATGGCTCAGCTAGACCCTCGGCGTTAAAGATGCTAGATAGTGTCCACCCATGCTGGCATTCGACTGGCTACTGGCGCCTTTCGTACCAGTCCAGTCGTCAGCATCTGTGCCGATGCCGGTGAGCCCCCTCTTTCTTACGGCGGTCCTATCTTCTGGCATCTTACGTGTCGAAACTTCATTGCATGGCGCAGCATGTTGCCTATCGTCCTGTGTTTCATCCCCCTAACCGTGTCTTGTATGAAACTAAATGGCGTAGTACAAGGCCGGTTGGGATCAGGATGTTTCGGTTTTCGACACGTGTGGGATAATCTTGCCAAAGGCTATCCCCACATTCCCAGGTCGAGTTTCTCCCTGGAAGATACGCCTACCTCAATGCCATTTTGACCTTGCAAAGTTCCCTAAAGCGACCACCCCACATTTTTTATACGAGAGGACCTTTAATGAGCTCCTCGCAACCCGCTTTCGGGGTTTTAAACGCATTTACACGGATGGCTCGAAATGCGGGGCCTCCGTGGGATGTGCTTTTGTTGTGGAAGGATCCAATTTTAAATTTGCTTTACCTGGTGAATCCAGTGTTTTTACTGCTGAACTATATGCCATTTTTAAATCGTTATGTTTTGTATATCGTAAGTGTCACCGGTCCGTTCTCATCTGCACGGATTCCATGAGTGCTCTGTTGGCATTGTCCACTCTCTACTCGTGGAATCCTCTCGTGCAGATGATTCACGAACAGATTTTAAAAATTGATTCATTATGCACCCGGCTCGCCTTTTGCTGGATTCCTGGTCATGCCGGTCTTTCAGGAAATGAACTGGCGGACCAGGCGGCCAAGGAGGCAGCACGCCTGCCTCCTGAGGCGAGTCTGGGTGTCATGTTTTTAGACCTAAAGTGTTATGTTCGGCGTGGGGTCTTACGCACCTGGCACGAGCAGTGGGTCTCGACCCCTGCTCAGAACAAGCTGCGGTCCATCAGGGACGGTGTGTCGCGATGGCCCTCTTCTATGCGAAAGTCTAGAAGAGAGGAGGTCATCGTGACGAGACTCCGCGTCGGGCATACTTCACTGACCCATAGTTTTTTTACTGAGAGGGGATCCACCTCCAGTGTGTGAGTTTTGCGATGCTCCTCTGAGTGTGTATCACATTTTGGTGGAGTGTCGTAAATATGCCCCTATCCGCCTGGCTCTTGATTTTAAAGGTGACCCACGTTTTTTATTACGCGATAGTGCGGATGGAGTTATTTGTTTACTCCGTTTTTTACGCCAGGCGGATCTTTTTAATGCCATTTGAGTCACTTTTATAAAGTGGCTATTTTGGATATTATCTCATATTGAGATCTTTTTAACAGTTTTATTACAATTTAACATGTTGTTTTGTCTTTTTAACGTATTATCATTTTAACATGTTTTGTGTTTTTAACGTGTTATAATTTTAATATGTTTGTTTTGTCTTTTTATTAGAGTGATACACTTGTGGTTTTTTTTTAGCAGGTGTATCACTTAATTTATACCAAGAGTCCATTTGAGCACTCCTATGGAGTGTTTCAGATGGTGAATGTTTTATTTCTTTCCCCTATGGGGATTTTATTATGTTTTTAATATATTTCAAGGCCCTAATGACCTAGATGTGTCGATGGGCCGTTAAACAATAATAATAATAATAATAATAATAATCTTATTACACCAAGTATACATCTGATAACTCTGTTTTGAATCACTTGAAGCTGATTCTATACATTTGGTGCAGTATTGTTCCACGCTTCGCAGGCGTAAACGAGTAGCGGCAGTATTGTACTTCTATAGAGAAGAAGTTTTGTTGGGATTTTCAGCTGCTGGCTCTTAAAGAGTGAATAGTTTCTGGCAAATACTCCCATCGCCTTTTTCTTCGTGTACTCAACTTGGGGTTTCCAATTTAGGCGGCACTCTATTGTGACTCCAAGGTATCTTAGTTTGTTTGAGTAGGGGATGAATTCACCAAGAACCCTGAACTGTTCCTGTGGCTGGATCCTCCTTTTTAATATTCTGATTGCCGTGTATTTTGCCGGGTTAACTCTTATCCTCCACCCCTCCAGCCAGTTGCACAACTGATCCAGAAACCTTTGCATATGTTTAAAGGTATATTTGATGTTTCTGTGAAAAGTGAAGAAGAGGTGTCGTCAGCAAATTGTTTAACCCTAACTTTTGCATTGATGGGGATGTCGGTGACATATACGCTGTAGAGAAAAGGTAATAGGACAGATGGCTGTGGCACTCTCGCTTTGATGTTGTGACAGGCTGACCTCTTTCCCTCCAACTTCAATCTGAAGTAGTGACCTCGTAGGAAATTTCTTACCGTGTGTATATATGCCTTAGTGAATTTGAAGGTGATCATTTTTCGAAGGAGGCCAGCGTGCCAGACCTTATCAAAAGCCTTTTCCACGTCCATGAGGACAGCGAGTGTAGTCTCTTTTCTTTGAAACTCTCCGTAGTCTTTTCGACAAGACTGGTGATTGGGTGGACTGTATAGAGTGGCGGCTCCGGAATCCAAATTGGGTATCAGGGACTATACGATGTTCCTGGGCAAATTGTTTCAGCCTTTAAAGGATGATTTTTTTCGTACACCTTGCCAAGGCTGCTAAGTAAGCTGATAGGTCTCCTGTTCTGTGGAAATTTTGAGTCCTTGCCTGGCACCTTAGTGCGGCGGAAAATATGGCAGTCAGGAGGATAATGATTCTACCAGGGCATAGCACAGCATCTATTTTGAAAATATGTTTGCTCCCGGAGCTTTCTTCTGCTTCAGCGACCTGATGACCTGTTCCACTTCGAGTCTGGATACCGGGGGTGGTGTCACCTCATAGGGATCGTCGAATATTTGCAGAGTGTTCTATGTGACGGGAAACGTTACAATAGTGGTCGCCAAGTGAGCCAATAGAAAGACAGACAGACAAAAGGCATGCTCCGATGCTTCCAGAAGGGGAGCACGAGAGCAAGTTCCAACACGTACCGACCAATTAGTCACACCGTGTGGTTCGCAAAAATTAAAAAACGGGTTGTCGCGTTTCGCGAGTATCTGGAACAAAGAAACAGAGATTATATAATATTAGTAATATTCGGGGTAGAAAGGGGGGTAAGAAATTGAGTAAATGAATAAGGGTTTTTTAGAGTTACGTGCGGAGACACTACTCTATGGGGGGCTGGGTGAGAGCCTCCCAAACCACTGTTGACACTTCTCGCTTATCCGAGTAGGGCTTTGGGACGTCGATGGCACCCACCAGGGTCGATGACGTAGTTCCCAAGCCCCTGGATAAGAGGATTGGTGGCACCGGGAAGTCTGGCGTAGAAGGACTGCGCCAGTTTCCGGAAGTGGTCCTTGATGGTAGGAATATCCAGGTCACGATGAAGAGTCTCATTCCGGGCATTCCAAGGTGCGCCCACAATGATCCTCAGACACACGCTCTGGAACGCCTGCATCCTCCTCATATACGTGTCCGCCAGGTGACCCCAAGCGGGACACGCATAGTCGAGGATCGGCCTGAGCAGCTGCTTGTACAGCGTCAGACCGTTCCTTGTAGACAGGGCGCTACGCCTGTTAAGCAGTGGGCCTAGGACTCCCAGCCTTTGCCTCGCCTTGTTGAGTCTTTCGTTACAGTGTCGTCTCCAAGTCAGTTTTGTGTCCAGCGTAAGTCCCAGGTACTTAACACTGTCCGCCCATCTAATCTGTTCTCCGAACAGCCGGAGTGGGGCCGGCCTGTAGTACTTTATTTTCCATGTGAAGAGCATTGCAGTGCTTTCTCCACGTTAATACTTGTTCTCCAGGTGGTCAGCCACCCCTCCAACTGCGTCAGGTGCGTCTGGAGTCGCCTCTCCACCAGCTGCCCTCGCCACGACTCCGCTACTAGAGCCGTGTCGTCCGCATACAGAGCCAACTCGGTGTCTGGGGATTTTGGAATGTCGTTCACATAGAGACTGAAGAGCAGCGGGCCCACCATGTAACCCTGCGGCACTCCAGCCCGGATGCTTCTGACTTGGGAAGTGGCGTTCCCAAAGGTAGTGGAAAAGGTGCGGTGGGAAAGATAAGATTGAACAACCTTAACTAGGTAGAAGGGCAGGTTCAGGGAGAGGAGTTTGAAAAGGAGACCTTTATGCCAAACACGGTCGAAGGCCTTTGCCACGTCAAGAAAGACAGCACCTGTCAGCCTGTTGATGTTGAAGTTCCTCGTAATCTGCTCCACGAGCCGGACAAGTTGATGAGACGTAGCGTGTCCCGCCCGAAAGCCGAACTGCTCGTTCACCAAGATGCCCGCCTCGCGAACATGTCGGGTCAGTCTCGTCAGTAGTAGTCTCTGGAACAACTTGCCCATACAGGCGAGCAAGCTGATTGATCGGTAGGACGAAGCTAGGGCCGGGTCCTTACCCGGTTTGTGAAAGCAGAGGACGTTGGCATGCTTCCAGAGCTCGGGGAAGTGACTCAGGAACAGGACGGCGTTGAATAACTCCACGAGGAAGTTAATCGCCTCCAAGGGCAGCTTTCTGAGGACCGCGTTACTGATACCGTCGGACCCGGAGGCCTTGTTTTGTCTTAGAGCGGCTATCGCCCGCGACATTTCTGTCACCTCCGTGGGTTCAGGTTCATCCAAGGGTCTGTTTGAGACCGCACCGATGACGTGCGCAACGTGCACCGGGTCTGACGGGTTGTCAGTCGGTACAAATTGCGCCTCTAAGTGCTCAGCGAGAGAATCGGCCTTCTCCTGGTCGGAGTTGGCCACCACGTTGCGACCCACAATAGGCGGACTTGGTGCAGGGACCTGCATCAAGTTCCTCGTCATTGGCCACAGGGACCTGTCCTGCACGCACAGGCTCTCAATCTTGTCCTCCCAGACACTGTTCCGGTATTCTCGGACCATCTCCCGAACCGCATGGACTTTGCGTCGCCAGTTGGCCTTGTCTACCGGGTCCCTCGAAATTTACCAAGCCTTCCTCAGCCGATTTTTCTCCCGGGCGTTCCTTAGGATAGAATCGGGCAAAGAAGCCTGTGGCGCCCTCTTAGGACGGTGCCTAGGCGTCGAAGCTTCGAGCGACCCCTTGATGGTGGAAGTTATGAGCTCCGCACCGCGATCGATATCTGCTGCGGTTCGAAAGGTAGGGGTGGGTCCCAACCTCTCTCTCAACACATTTGTAAACCTCTCCCAGTCAGTGCGCTTTAGGTCGGGTTTTTGGGGGGGTCTATGAAGGACACCGCGCGTCCCAGGTTCACGAGAACGGGGTTGTGATCCGAGTCTAGCTCAGCTAGAGACTTCAGCATCAACCGCCTTCTGATCCCTATGGAGACAACGAAATCTAGGACGTCCGGGAGACAGCCGGGATTGAAAATAGAAAGATGAGTTCTCATGTACAGTGAGGAAAGCGTCACGGACGGCTTTGAGAACATGAACTGCTGAGCGGTCCAGGCAGTAGAGGGGTGGGCCATGGGAGTACAAGGTGTCTCCCCGCCTCCCTTACGTGTTCCTGACTTTTGGAGCGTCCTTAGCGTCTTCTGAACTACGGTCTGCAATGGAACCTGAGATGAAGTTGAAGAAAAGTGTCGGGGTCGGGAGAAGACCGCCGGTTGAGGTGAAGAAGAATCCCGGGTCCGGGAAGCGACCGGCCCCGAGCAGGATGAAGTTGGTGGCGGCGGGGGATCCGCCGTCAACAGCAGACTTGTGCGGCCCGTCCTGACTGGGGGGAATCAAAAGTTTCCGTTTGCAGGGACTGAAGGCTCCTCAAGTCAGGAAGAAGCTCGTGCCGGGTTGCAAGTGGTCCAGGGCCAACGAGGCTGGCGTGACCTTCCAAATTACTGGGGAGTTGGGCGCAAGATCTAGCCTACCGGGTGAAGGCTGGGGGGCCCCTAAACTACTGGAGGCAAGCGTGACGCTTACCGCACCTACCAAAAGTCACCCTCTGGTGACGAATTGGCCCTTTCCAGGGCCAACATCACGGCCACCGTGACCTTGCCATTTACCGTAGAGGTGGACGTAGATGGCCAGGGTGAAGCCGGTGGGGCCCCTCCATCTACCGGAGACGCGCGTGCCGTTGACAGAATCACCGGGGCATATGATAGTGCACCGTCGGGCCTCGGCTCGCTGGACAGTCTCGGCCCCCTTCAAAGCGTCGGCAGCAATGCCGATGCGGGCGAGCCCGGCGGGGCTCCTCCAACTACAGGAGGTAAGCGTGCCGCTGATGGCCATAAAGTACTGGAGACCATTTTAAGGCCCGACAGCCCGCAAACTGGGAAGGATGGCGAAAGCTCCCGCCAGCACGATGGGTGAGAACCTAACGGTCCCAACGGAAGCCCTGACCAGGGGAGCCTAGCATTCTTTCGCCGGTAATGACTGTTGTAAGTGGCACCGACGCAAGTAGTAATGCAAGGGCCTCGAAAACCCTCGTCAACTTCGACACCTCCCGCTAAGGGGTGTCGGTAGGAAAGAAACGCCCGGCTGGATTTTCATCAGACTCGGAAGACCGGGTCGCGAGTTTCGACAGCCCGTGCGAGTCCGTGGACGTGGAGGGACTGTCTTCAGGTCCAGACCTCCCGTTGATGCGCGATGAGTCGAGCCAGGGGTCCGATGATAAGTCTGAAGGATTTCAGACCGTAAGACTCCGCCGAAGGGGGGGGGGGGGGGCAAGCAACACCAGGAAGCTACTCGGGGGCAGCCCTAACCATTCAGGCGGCAGCTTTGGTGATGAGAGCGAGGTCAGTGGTGGCCCGGGCCAGGGTGCGCCAGCGCTGGGTAAAGGTGGGAAGCGGCGGAAACCTACGGGTAACAACGCAAGCCGTGCCTCACCCCAGCCTGGTACTAGTGGTCTGGGCCAGCTCGCAAAGCCAAGGGAAAGATCCCTCCCATCATATTGTGTGACCCTTTGCAATTTAAGAATACAGTAGACATTAGTTTCTTATCTTGAGCATATGCATTTAATTAAATGACATGCTTTATCCTGTTGTACTCGTTCACTGATATACTTAAAAATAATTATTTCACATCTATCAAGACTGTTAGATATTCAGGAATCTAGATTTTGGTTATTAAAAGTTATTTTACTCAAGTCTGAAACAAAGGTATAAACATTAAACTTTTCTTTCTTGCCTTTAATTTGATTTAAGGACACGTGCCTTTGAGCTCTGTGGGTGAGATGGCGTTGAGTTTTCCACGTATATACATAAACACAGTAAAGTACTTTTTTTTTGTCAAGCAAAATATAAAATAAATATATGTGAAATTTAGCATTGTAGGTTTTGCATTCCTTGATGTAGGTCCTAACAAAAATTTAAAAAAAAACATATGAATTATAAACTAAACAACGCATTAATTACTACTGAATATATGTTTATTGATTTTAAATTAAACAGTTACATTATCAGTCACAAAGATTGATGGATGATTGTGGGACTATACATAAGATTTGACCACTTTTTAACTAGGAGTGTACCTATTAAGTTTATAATGCTCTAAAATAAAAACAATACAATTGACTTATATCACAAAATCACGAGCTGTTCTTGTTGATTAGTTAGTTATGTTTTCACCGCCCCCTCCCCTCCCCCCAAAGTAGATGTATTCAGGTTTATTTAATTTTCAGTGTTATAAATTTGATTGTAGGTGCAAACAAAATAATCATTAATCATAATTATATAATATTTGCTTATACTTATTTTTACATATTTTAAATTTCTCTACACAAAATGATTTTCAACAATGTTTGTTTCTACTTTAAATAAAAATAATTGTATGTGAAGCAACGTATAAATTAACTTTAGTTTTTTTCTCTTTATATGGTATATAAAAGCAAATGTGAGAGTACTTTGGTGTCACTTGAAATCATCGAAATGTTCCCAATAACCGTTGGAACGTTTACAATATGCAGTATGGTGACCAACACTTCGCACAGATAAAGGGCCATGAAATGGAATAAATGAAAGGGTTGGCTCTGTCTCCCGGAGCAAACTATGGCCGTCGGTTAATAAATCTGGGATCTCAATCCAAATTTTATTGCCCGTTTGGAAATGTCGTGTTATTTTTCCATTACATAAATTATTTTCAGACGTTTCATCATCAATGAATTGTTAAGGAACATGTTCTCAATCCTTCAAAATTCCTAAACACTTTGTGCCTGGAAGAGTTATCTCACTTTCTAATGCTTCCTTTAGCTTTGCTTTGCACACCTTTATTACTTAGTACATCTGTATTTGTAAATTTAAAAAAAAAAAAAAAATTTCCTGACGTGACAATAAGGTGATGAAAATGTGTTTATTTCTTCTAAGCAATGTGCTTGCAGTAAAACACTTCTGTACGACATATTAATATGACTATTGCACTCAACAACATTTAGCCCTCCAGGCATTGTATAACAGTGTATATTTGTCTTAAAATGTCAGCTCTTGTTTTGTAAATATTCTTATCTGCTGGTCCCAAGGCAATTCTTTTTACAAGAGAAAAAATAGGAATTTCTTCGGTTTAACTGATTGCAGTTTTATAGGCCTCACTATCACAATATCTAGTGGCTAAACTCTGAACCAATGGGTCAGAAGGACACGTATTATTTAAAGAATAAAAACCACTCATTTTTAAAGATTTTAAATCATGGCAGTTACCATTATGTAAAGGTCCTAATTTTACTTGCTTATAGTAAGCTCCCTCATTCATTAGAGCCTAGTCTGGATTTGACTCAAAATAAAACATGTGCGGCGTTTCTTGGGTAGTAGGTCGGCACCTCGGCGTTAGTATAGTACAATGTTTCCATTTCATTAGAATAAAAATTCTCAGGGAATCGATTCGCCTGTAAGATTGATCCGTCTCCAGTGGTTATTTCACATTGGCGATTGAAATCCTTAACACTGTCCTTGGATGCGACAATCTGATTGAATATCTCACGCTCATTGGCGTGGGGAATATGTCCATCCCAAAACTGCAGAGTTGCAGGAGTTACCGACACGTTTTAATACGAACTGTGGCGGAGGATCAGCTCCTGGTTGCTGGGCTGGAGGTTGGTTGTCCATTTCATCGCGAATCCAATCAATACCGGGAATTCCTTCAATTTCATGCGCTACAGCAGCGACATCATCCACTGGTACTGGATCTCTACAGTGGAGTAACGTCATATGTAAATCAACAGGTGAGTACGAAATCGCACCCGAGGCAGCACGTGGCTCAGTCCCAATAAGGAATGGAACTACTGATTGTGCGTTTGAGACAAAACTTCCAATAGCCTTGACAAAAATCACGATTGGATAGGGTAACCTGTTTGAAATGGAAGTCAGCCAGTTTTCAACATGTAGCATTTCTTGAGAATGTGTGTATGTAGGCCTATTATTGCCAATTCCCTTTTTCTCATTCATTGAAGTGTATGTCTTAAACGGTGGAAGTTCTAATTTTGATTTTCCTTTGGATCCATCATTATTTTCACATTTACATTCTATAAAATCTACTTCTTTTATCATACCTTTTGAACCAATTTCATCGCTGTTGTGTTGTGATTCACATTTTTCATTTTCATGTTTTTGGAACCATTCATCAACTTGACTAGAAGTTGTTTGTTTAGTGTTTAGCATTTATTTCAACTTTATGCGATCCCATTTTATCATAAGTGTTTTGTGTTTGGAGGTTTGCTGCACTTATTAGAACACTACCTTCAATCAACTGAACGTGTCTCGGTAAAAAGTCGTCTACTCTCATTGGGAGTTGGCCACGAAAATCCCTTGATTTAAGGTTATTAAAATAGCTCTCAACTTCAGCACTGCTGGCTCGTGCCTTGCGAGCCTTGAAATTATTACACATAACTCCAGTCCATAATGGTAGCGTGCCACACAAATGTTTTATTTTGTCTACAATAGTTGGAGCATACTGCAAATTTTCTCTATCTCCATCATCTTGTACCCAGCCTCCCTCATCATCCCAATCAAATAATGGACAGAGGTAGTAACAAGAGAGTTATAATTTTTATTCATTCAAACATAATACAGCTCAATGGGGGAGCGGAACATAAAGATTACAAATACCAAGTGCCAGCATGCGCTTGATGGGCGAAGTGACATACAAACACATGTCACGGCCAGAAGGGCGATACAACCATAACAAGGTAATTGCTGCCTTATAATAAGGCCTTAGAAATGGCACTGTTAACGGGTGACCCCGATCTGTTGATACATTGGTCTCCTTACACTCGTTAAACGTTACAATTCTCAAATAATAGCACAAGCCTAGCCTAAACTCTAGCATAGCCCAAAGGGGGTCAAGACCCCATAGTTAACTAACACAGCCGAGAGGCCTATCAATAGCATCAAAGTGAATACAAAGTTTCCAAGCCCAACAATAATAACTCCACCCAATTAAGTAATAAGTTAGACCCCGTTGGGAGATTTATGAACTAGGTGGCCCGCGGTCCCACTATTTAGAACCCACAAACTAATATTTGCTAAACATAACAATAAACTATATATTATCTCCCTAACAACCATGAACACAAATATAGATATATGAAACGTAACAATAAACTATCTAGACCCACTAACAATCCTAGGCAAATAAACATATCAAAAAGGCGGAGATTATCCCGGTTAACTAACAACCCCATGTATACAAACATTAAACATTACTAAAAAACACCCGTGGTTCTCTTAGATGATCTGCGGCCCTACATTTATCCACCTTTTGTTTATGCAGAAAGAACATAAACATAACTTCCTATTATATATGGCCTCCAAGACAAAAATCCACCAGAGTGCGAATATTCCGCGAAGCGGAGATTTGAAATACAAACACGGGAACCAGATGGGTTCCCCCTTTAATTGCCATAGTCGTGAAGACGACTACCAATACCCCGCAGTCATGACTATTCGTTAGATAAATAAAGAATATAAATATCTACAAATTTATACGAAGTCCGAAACATTGAATTTTGAAAATATAAATAAGATTTTAAGCCAAAGAGAATTTTGATTAATTATGACGAGCCCACTTATGAAGTAAGACTCTTACCTCCTAAAAGCCCTGAGTATAATGCGTGCCAACACCGTACGGCTGTTGCCCGACGCAGAACATCTGCCTTGACAGTTGTGCCAAGCCAGGTTGTCTGTGAAAGGGCTGATTTGTTTTGTGAGTTACAGGCAGCAGTCGCAAGCCCTTATCCTCATGGTATGAGGGTGAAAACAATGAATAGGTGAAACTGTTGAATGATGCTGCAATAAAATACAAAGTTATAAATTAGTACCCTTTGAGTGGAAATAGTGGTGATTGTGAATGATCTCGCTGTGGTAAGAGGGTTTGGAAGGATTTTCTTTTCTTAGGATGAGGAAGGTTGGCTTATTTGGAATGATCGATTTGTGAGTGATGGCGTAATGTGATTTCGGGAATGGGTTGGTAGGCTTAACTGTTTTAGGAGTTGGTTTGAAGAGGATGGTTACATTTCCATTCCCCATCTGGGGCCGACAGTGGCGCCAGCGTTATTCTCTGGCTAGAAGGTTGACCTAGTCGGTTATCCCAGTGGAGTCCGGCGGTGGCAAAGGTGATAAAGAATTACTTGTTGGGAAGGATTTTCTTTTCTTGGGATTTGGAGTGAGGTGGATACATTTCCATTCACAATCTGGGGCCGCCCCCGGCGCCAGCGTTATTCTCTGGCTAGTAGACAACCTAGACGGTTATCCCATTGGCGTCCGGCCGTGACTAAGGTAGTAATGGCATGAAAGTTGTACCGTGCGCCTTCGAGCAGGTAGTCCGCGTCCACCGGGCTTCATGGCATAGTGACCTATTTTTTTTACTTAATATTATATGCTTATAACTAGTGGTGATTAACTAAGAACTAGTGATGTTTAACTAAAACTAATGATGATTTTTTTATTTATTTTTTATATATTTTTAATAAGTTTTTGGTTTTTTAATGATTTTTTATTTTTTTTCCTGCGGGACGGGGTTTAGAATAGTCCCGCAGTAACCCCTGCTTGTCCTAAGAAGCGACTAAAAGGGGAGGCTTCTGTGCAGGACGTACCTCGTGTGGGACAAACCTATCCTATATCTTTCCTTTCACATCATTTTCTTCTTCCTTCACTTTCCCCCTTTTTTTCACCCTTCCCCCTTCTCTTTACCTAACCTTACCTCTTTCTTCCTTTCCCCCACCGTTCATCCTGCACAGAGGCCTTTGGCCTTTCCGTTGACGACCTTGGCAACTAACCCGGCTCTTCTCTGTTTATTATTGGATACCACTGCCTTGAGCTCCTAAATGAAAGTGCGCCGGTTGCAATACCTTAGTAGAAGGGCCTTAGGGATGACAATAACCGGGTACCCTACTTTGGGAAAAGATCGGTTGCGTTCATGAGGGCCCGGACGTAAAATTGGCACTTTCCTACACCCACTTGCTGCGACGACCTCTGTCTCGGCGATGCTCTATGCGAAGGTTGTCATGTCTAGCGTCGTATAGAGCCTTTCGCCGGGACAGTTAACAGGGCCATATGTGGTAGAACCAACTTGGATCACCCTGGGTCTACGATCCGAGTATTGTGTAGGTTGTCCCCAATCATGGCATGGCCGACAACATTGTCGCCGCTGGCAACGTACTGCCAAACACTGCTGGCAACTGTCTACCCGGCCCCTCGCAGGGTCGTAATATAGATAAGAGGCGGAAACGGTTAAGGCCGTCCAGCCCTTTAATTGAAAAAATCCAGGAAGTGGTGAGGCCCCAGCCCCGCTTCCTGGTAATGTCTCGAATAGAAGAAAATGAGAACCTCAGGCGTGTCAGCCCATTTGTCCTCGAAAGAGTGATTAGTGGAGCTGCCGAGTCTGGGGTTTCAATTAGAAAACTGCGCGATGGCACAATAATGATCCAGACCGAAAATGACCTTCAGACAGCGAAAATAATGGCAATAACTATCATACCGTTGAGCCCCTCGAATCATTTAAAGGTGAAGGTGGAACCGCACGGGTTCCTCAATGTTTGCAAGGGAGTGGTCACTTGCTATGACCTCGACTGCGTAAGCATTGAGGACATCTGTGAGGAGCTTTCCCCTCAACATGTCACCGAAGTATATAGGATTACCATCAAAAGGAACGATGTAGTGAAGAATACTGACAGTTATATCCTAACATTTGCCACTCCTTCCTTACCAAAGGAGGTCCGAGCTGGTTTCCACGTGCTTAGGGTCCGGCCGTATGTCCCCAACCCTCGGCGCTGTTTTCAGTGCCAGGAATTCGGGAATACGAAGCTGCGTTGCCGTGGTAAGCGAACCTGTGCAGATTGTGGACAGGAGGCTCACGAAACAACCATGCGAGTCTCCTAAATTCTGCATTAATTGCAAGGGTCCTCATTCTGCCTGGTCTCGGTCCTGTCCGAATTGGAAAGTAGAGAAAAAAGTCCTGGAGATCCAAACAGAAAAGAAGATCCCTTATGCCCAGGCACGCAAAGAGTATACTGCACTACAAGCTCCGGTATTTCAAAGTTCCTACAGCCAAATTGTTAGCCAAAATATAATTTGCCCTAACTGCCACTGCGCAGTTAATATTGCAAAGACTTCTACACGACCTGTGCCACTCGTCTCTATTCGAGACTCAACAAAAAAACCAGCATCAACTATGGTGATGCGAAATATAGGACAGGTGGCGACACCCTCACAACAGTCGCCTCCACCACCTGTACCGCCGAGGAGACCCCCTCGGGGAACTCCCCCGAGCCCCCCTCGGGGAGCTCCCCCGGGCCGCCCTCGGGGAACTCCCCCGAGCCCTCCTCGGGGAAATAAATTGCATGCGGCCACTGTTGAGTTGCTCACTCTGGCCTCTGTGCCTCCAGAGGCAGGGATGAGTGGCGAAAAAGGTGAGGCCGTAAAGGCGAGTCCCACTGGTGCCTTGAAGAAGGACCAGCGAGTGACCGCCGAAATAAATAATATTAAAAAAGCGTCGAAGGCCTTAACAAAGCCTTCGCGCAAGGATCCGACTACCCAGTATCTCCAAAATAAAGCGAAGCCTCTCCTGAAGCAAGAGGTCCAGGAGAGACTGGGAAAGGCAAGAGGACCTAAAAAGGCCCTCAACCAATTTTTATTATTAAGGGATAGTGACATGGATTGCGAGGATAACTAAATATTATATTAACTAATTATGACGCTACTACAATGGAATTGTAGGGGTTTCTATGCTCGTGTAGATGAAATTAAACAACAAATTTCTTCCCTGCATCCTTCCATCTTGTGTTTGCAGGAGACCCACTTCCGCCCAAATGACAACCCGATGCTTCGTGGGTACGATGTGTATCGTACCGACAAGCCTTTCTTTGATCGGGCTAGCGGAGGTGTGGCTATATTCGCACGAAGCAATATATATCACACAAATATTAATATCGTTTCTGATCTCCAAGTGATTGCTGTCAGCGTCTCCCTCCCTTTGGAGGTAACAATATGTTGCATCTACCTCCCACCGGGAGAGCGTGTTCCTAAGAGGACCCTAGAGGCCCTCTTTATACAACTTCCCACCCCCTATATCATCTTGGGGGACTTTAACGCGCATAACCTGGTGTGGGGGTCCAATATTACTGACGCACGTGGGAGGATGGTAGAGGATATTCTTGTCTCGGGAAACCTGGTGTTAATGAACACCGGGACCCAGACACACTTCTCTACCTTTAATGGTGTATCCTCTGCCATCGACCTAACATTTTTTAGTCCCGGGATCGCTGCCCACTTCCTTTGGGAGGTCCACTCGGACCTATGTGGCAGTGATCATTATCCCATTCTGCTCTCAACACTTGAAGATCCTCCCAGTACAGCGCGGATACCCCAATGGGTGCTAAAACGTGCTGACTGGGAGAGATTCCGCGAGCTCGCTGTATTTGGTGAATCCCAACATCCTGACGTCGATATTAAGGCCGGGCATTTTACTTCGACGGTCATCGCGGTGGCGAGGCCATCCATCCCTAAATCCTCGCCAAACCCGCGCCACCGTCCTGTTCCCTGGTGGAACGAGGAGTGCCGGCTGGCTATTTCTAACCGTCGAAGGGCCCTACGTCTCTTTCATCGACGTCCTACTTCGGAGAATCTGGAGTCATTCTGGATTATACGTGCTAGATCTCGCCGTATCATTCGAGAAAGCAGAAGAGAGTCTTGGAGACAGTTTATTTCTACCCTTACTATTTCCACTCCCACAACCAAGGTTTGGGATCACATTCGTAAAGTACGTAGTAGCAAAAATACCATTTATAATATACCCGCACTTATGTCAAACGGTTCACTTGTCTCCTCCCTTATGGAGGTCGCCAATGTATTGGGCTCGAAGTTCGCCAATATTTCTAGCACTGCGAGCTACTCTAACGAGTTCGCGGTGCATAAGCGCAGCATCGAGCGCCTTACTATTGATTTTGGCCAAAGTCGGGGGGAGGATTATAACTCCCCCTTTACCAAAGATGAACTGACCTACGCCCTGTCCCAGGCCGGCAGCACAGCCTCTGGTCCAGACGACATTCATTACGAGATGTTGCGTCAGCTGCCCCCTGCCGGACAGGCATTTCTTTTAGACCTCTACAATAGTGTTTGGGAATCTCATCAGTTCCCCTCACTATGGAGGCAAGCAACCGTTATACCCATATATAAAAATGGCAAGGATAAATTAGAGCCAACTAGCTATAGACCGATAGCTTTAACTAGTTGTGTATGTAAAATATTGGAAAAAATAATTAATAAGCGACTTATATGGTATTTAGAATCCCGCAATCTGCTATCTAATATTCAATGTGGTTTTCGCCGTAACCGATCCACGGTGGATCACCTTGTCTGTCTAGAGACGGCTATTCGTGACGCTTTTCTCCATAAGCAGCATCTTCTGGCTGTCTTCTTCGATCTGGAGAAAGCGTACGATACCACCTGGCGGTACGGCATTTTGAAAATACTTTTTAATTGGGGGTTTCGATGAAACCTTCCTTCTTTTATATCTAATTTTATGTCGGATAGACACTTCCGGGTAAGGTTGAATAACACCTTATCCGATGATTTTATTCAAGAAAATGGGGTGCCTCAGGGTAGTATTCTGAGCTGTACGTTGTTCGCTATCGCGATAAATAGTATTGTGGACAACCTGCGCTCAGCTGTTCGTTCATGCCTTTTTGTGGATGACTACGCAATTTATTGCAGTTCATCAAGTCTCCACAGGGCTGAACGACAGATACAACTCGCTGTAAACAATCTATGGTTGTGGGCATCTCGTAATGGCTTTCGTTTCTCTGCGTCCAAGACGACTGTCGTCCACTTCCATAGATTACGCGGAATACAGCCAGCCCCCAATATTTTAATGAACAACGTTGTTTTAACCTGTCTCCGAGACCGTAAGGTTCCTGGGACTTTTTTTTCGATTTTAAACTAACTTGGATCCCCCACATCAAAGACCTGAAGCGAGGTGTATCAAGGCATTGAATTTGCTCAAAGGGGTTTTAGCGGCCGGTCCGGGGGTGCTGATAGGGAAACCTTGATGCGCCTGTATAGGGCCCTGGTCAGATCTAAACTAGATTATGGGAGCTTTGTTTATGGCTCAGCTAGACCCTCGGCGTTAAAGATGCTTGATAGTGTCCACCAGGCTGGCATTCGACTGGCTACTGGTGCCTTTCGTACCAGTCCAGTCGTCAGCATCTGTGCCGACGCCGGTGAGCCGCCTCTTTCTTACCGGCGGTCCTATCTTCTGGCATCTTACGTGTCGAAACTTCATTGCATGGCGCAGCATGTTGCCTATCGTCCTGTGTTTCATCCCCCTAACCGTGTCTTGTATGAAACCAAATGGCGTAGTACAAGGCCGGTTGGGATCAGGATGCTTTCGGTTTTCGACACGTGTGGGATAGTTTTTTCCAAAGGCTATCCCCACATCCCCAGGTCGTGTTTCTCCCTGGAAGATACGCCTACCTCAATGCCATTTTGATCTTGCCAAGTTCCCTAAAGCGACCACCCCAAACTTTGTATATGAGAGGACCTTTAATGAGCTCCTCTCCACTCGCTTTCACGGATTCGAGCGCATCTACACTTACGGCTCTAAATCTGGAGCCTCCGTGGGATGTGCTTTTGTTGTGGAAGGATCCAATTTTAAATTTGGTTTATGGAACAGTTGATTAGATATACCCTATACAATACATATGCTGGCGATATCAGGATGGACGGGTGGTGGGCCCGGGACGCGGGGTTTGCCACGGCGTGGCCTGAAAATATATACATTTAAATATATACGATTAAAGTGGAATTGCACAGACTAATTGAGTTAAACCTCGCATGGGGGGCGGCTGCGTTTGCAATGAACTGCGTGAAACATTTCATAGTTATAGTTTAAATGAGTTTGGGCCCCAGACAGTGATTTTGATAAGGTATCCCCCCATTGCTCCGAGGATTAATTTTGAATGTTAAATGGTAGATCCCGGCTTCTTGAGTCGCCGTCCTCCCCTGGGTCGGTCGGCGGTGTGATCAGTGACCATTGGGGGCCGGCTTCCCAATGTATATCCGTGGTTGTATTCCCGGAGGGAAGGGGCAGGGGAGGGGAGGGGAAAGTCGAGGGGGCGAGCACAAAACGGGAGGGGATGGACCTGACAGCGGGTGGATTGTTCTAGACGATCATAACACCGGAACTGCAACGTGGTTCGTCCACGCGGGGCCTCATTCTTTTTTTTCCGGCCGGGCGTGGATTGGTTCCCGGGCGGCCGGTCGATCGGGGGCTCCACTTAGTTTGTTGTGTAGAGAGTTGGAGAGTGGAGGTCTGTGCACGTGCTCTTGTGCTGTGGTTCATCAAAGGGGTGTGGTGAGTGTTGCCCCATTTCAAATAGCTTTAACTTTTAACTCGTTAAAACTAAGTGGAGCTTTCGTTCGATGGCTGATCGGGAGTCGGTCGCGCCCGGCCGGGGGCGGGATAGTGAGGTTCCGCATGGCCGCGTTGAGTTGAAGTTTCATCACTAGAGCCTTCTAGGACTTTCTGCGGGTTGCCGGTTCCTTCTTTTCTTGTTGTGTTCATGTTCTTTCCTCCTACCCCCCTCCTTCCCTCCCCTTCTATCTGTGAATGCAGTTGTGGGTATGTGTTGGGACGTTTGTTTTCGGTGGTCGCTCATTGTGCCGCCGACTGGCCGGGTGAGGGCGGCGACGTGAGGCCGGTATCTGTTATTTGGTAACCAAGGTTCATTTTCGGCGTGGTGGGGGGTTGTATTGTCAAAATTGTTGTTTTGTAATTAAATTCTTATAAACATTAACTTTGTAACGTTTTGCTTTTTCACGCGGTTCATTGTAGGTGCTGTCGCCTTTCTGGCTCCTTGTGTGAGATTGCAGTCTGTAATTCTTTGCAATGCTGCTTTGATTGATATGTACACATATATGTATATTTTTTTTTTTTCCGGGCCACTCTGTGGCGGGCCTTGGGTCTCGGGCTCGCCACCCGTCCCTTCTTTGGTATCGTTGACTTATTGCGTGGTATGTGGGATTATTTAGTTGGCTTTCTAATATTGTGTGCAGGACACTTCTATTTTAGTCTTTCCCCCCTGCGGGACGGGGTTTAGAATAGTCCCGCAGTAACCCCTGCTTGTCGTAAGAAGCGACTAAAAGGGAGGCTTCTGTGCAGGACGTACCTCGTGTGGACAAACCTATCCTAATCTTTCCTTTCACATCATTTTCTTCTTCATTCACTTTCCCCCTTTTTTCACTCTTCCCCCTTCGCTTTATCTATCCTAACCTTTTTCTTCCTTTCCCCCACCGTTCATCCTGCACAGAGGCCTTTGGCCTTTCCGTTGACGACCTTGGCTACTAACCCGGCTCTTCTCTGTTATTTTTGGATACCACTGCTTGAGCTCCTAAATGAAAGTGCGCCGGTTGCAATACCTTAGTAGAAGGGCCTTAGGGATGACAATAACCGGGTACCCTACTTTGAGAAAAGATCGGTTGCGTTCATGAGGGCCCGGACGTAAAATTGGCACTTTCCTACACCCACTTGCTGCGACGACCTCTTTCTCGGCGATGCTCTATGCGAAGGTTGTCATGTCTAGCGTCGTATATAGCCTCTCGTCGGGACAGTTAACAGGGCCATATGTGGTAGTACCAACTTGGATCACCCTGGGTCTACGATCCGAGTACTGTGTAGGTTGTCCCCAATTACGGCATGGCCGATAATTTTGTCGCCGCTGGCCCATCGTACTGCCAAACCCTGCTGGCAACTCACTGCCCGGCCCCTCACAGGGCCGTAATATTGATAAGAGGCGGAAACGGGTAAGGCCGTCCAGCCCTGTTTTGATAAAAAGCCAGGAAGTGGTGAGGCCCCAGCCCCGCTTCCTGGTGATGTCTCGTGTGAATGAAACTGAAGGCCTGAAACGTATCAGCCCATTTATCCTCGAAAGAGTGATAAATGGAGCAGCGAAATCGGAAGTCTCAATAAGGAAACTGCGTGATGGCACCATCATGATTCAGACCACGACTGACAAACAGTCTTCAAATATAATGGCCATCTCCGAAATACCGTTGAGCAATACGACTCATATAACGGTGAAGGTGGAACCTCACAGGTTCCTCAATGTTTGCAAGGGAGTGGTCACTTGTTATGACCTCGACTGCGTAAGCATTGAGGATATCTGTGAGGAGCTTTCCCTCAGCATGTCACCGAGGTCTACCGTATCATTACCAAAAAGAACGGACAAGAGAAAAAGACGGTACATACATCCTCACCTTTGCGACTCCCATCCTCCCAAAGGAGGTTCGAGCGGGCTTCCATGTGCTCAGAGTCAGGCCATACGTTCCCAATCCTCGGCGCTGCTTTCAGTGCCAGGAATTTGGGCATACGAAGCTGAGATGCCGTGGAAGGCCAACCTGTGCGGATTGCGGACAGAGGCTCACGATACACCGTGTGAGTCTCCTAAGTTCTGCGTCAACTGCAAGGGTCCGCATTCTGCTTGGTCTCGGACCTGTCCGAAATGGAAGGTGGAGAAAAAAGTCCTGGAGATCCAATGTGAAAAGAAGATCCCTTATGCCCAGGCCCGCAAGGAATATTATCCAGTCAAGCTCCGGTATTTCAGACATCTTATAGTCAGATTGTAAGCCAGAACATAAATTGCCCCAACTGCCATTGTGCAGTTAATATTGCCAACACGACTACACGACCTGTGCCACTCGTCTCTACTCAAGACACTCCAAAGAAACCAGCACCATCAATGGTGGTGCCAAAATTAGTAAAAGGGGCGACACCCTCGCCGAAGTCGCCTCCACCACCTTTACCCCCGAGGAGGCCACCTTGGGGAGCGCCCTCGGGCCCTCCTGGGGGGACCCCACCGAGCCTTCCTCGGGGGCCCCCTCCGAGCCCTCCTCGAGGGGCCCCGCCGGGCCCCAATCGGGGAACGCCCCCGAGCCCTCCTCGGGGTCCTAAACCATGTGCGACCGTTGTCGAGCCGCTCAACCCCGCCTCAGGAACTCCGGAGGTCGGGATGAGTGGTGGTACAGGTGAGGTCGCAAAGGCGAGTCCCACTGGTGCCTTGAGTAAGGACCAGCAAGGGACCGCCGAAAAAATTATTTTAAATAAGCGTCGAAGGCTTTAAACAAAGCCTTCGCGTAATGGATTCCCAGACCCAGTCTCTACAGGACAAACCAAAGCCTCTCCTGAAGCGGGGGTCCAAGAGAGATTGGGTAAAGCAAGAGGACCTAAAAAAGCCCTCAATAATTTTATTTTTAAAAGATAGTGTTATGGATTGTGAGGATAACTAATTAAATTATATATTAATAGATAATGTCGCTACTACAATGGAATTGTAGTGGTTTCTATGCTCGTGTAGAGGAAATTAAAACTACTAATTTCTTCCTGCATCCTCCCATCTTGTGTTTGCAGGAAACCCACTTCCGCCCAACTGACAACCCGATGCTTCGTGGTACGATGTACATCGTACCGACAAGCCACTCTTTGATCGGGCTAGCGGAGGTGTGGGGTAATTTGCACGTAGCAACATATATCATAAGTTTATAAATATTGTCTCTGATCTCCAAGTGTTGCTGTCAGAGCCTCCCTTCATATGGAGGTAACCGTATGCTGCATTTTTCCTCCCACCAGGTGAAGTGTTTTTCCCAAAAGGACTCTAGAGGCCCTCTTTATACAACTTCCCGCCCCCTATATCATCTTGGGGGACTTTAAACGCGCATAAACCTGGGTGGGGGTCTAATTTTTAAAAGACACCCGCGGGAGGGATGGGTGGAGGATATTCTTTGTCTCGGGAAAAACCCGTGTTAATTAAACACCGGGACCCAGACACACTTCTCCACCTTTAAAAGGTGTATCTTCTGCCATCGACCTAAACCCTATGTAGCCCCGGGATTCTGCTCACTTCCTTTGGGAGGTTCACTCGGACCTATGTGGCAGCGATCACTTTCCCATTCTGCTTTCACAAATTCCCAAAATCCCCCCAGTACAGCACGGTTCCCCCAATGGGTTCTTTAAAAGTCCGACTGGGATAAAATTCCGAGAGCCGCCGTTTCCACGAATCCCCTTCTCCTGACGTCCCATGTAAAGACTGGGTATTTTACTTTTGACGGTCATCGCGGCGGCGAGGGCCTCCATCCCTAAATCCTCGCCAAATCCGCGCCACCGTCCCGTTCCCCCGGGGGGAGCGAGGAGTGTCGGTTGGCTATTTCTGACCGTCGAAGGGCCCTACGTCTTTTTTATCGACGTCCTACTCTGGGAATCTGGAGTCATTCCGGATTCTACGTGCTCGAGCTCGCCGTGTCATTCGTGAAAGTAGAAGAGCGTCTTGGAAAAATTTATTTCAACCCTTACAATATCCCTCCCACAACTAAGGTTTGGGATAATATCCGTAAATTACGTAATAGCAACAATTCCAAAAACAATATACCTGCCCTCATGTCTAACGGTTCACGTGTCTCCTCCCCGTGGAGGTCGTAAAAAGTATTGGGCCGATGTTCACCGCTATTTCTAGGGACTGCGAGCTACACTAACGAGTTCGCAGTTCATAAGAGGAATATCGAGCGCCATGCTTTGACTTTGGCCAAAGTCGGGGGAGGATTATAACTCCCCCCCCTTTCCAAAATGAACTGACCTACGCCCTGTCCCAGGCCGGCAGCACAGCCTCTGGTCCAGACGACATTCATTACGAGATGTTGCGTCAGCTGCCCCCTGCCGGACAGGGCATTTCTTTTAGACCTCTATAATAGTGTTTGGGAATCTATCAGTTTCCCTCACTATGGAGGCAAGGGAGCCGTTTTACCCATTTATAAAATGGCAAGGATAAATTAGAGCCAACTAGCTATAGACCGATAGCCTTAACTAGTGTGTGTAAAATATTGGAAAAAAAAATTAATAAGCGACTTATATGGTATTTAGAATCCCGCAATCTGCTATCCAATATTCAATGTGGTTTTCGCCGTAACCGATCCACGGTGGATCACCTTGTCTGTCTAAGACGGCTATTCGTGACGCTTTTCTCCATAAGCAGCATCTTCTGGCTGTCTTCTTCGATCTGGAGAAAGCGTACGATACCACCTGGCGGTACGGCATTTTGAAAAGTTTTTTTAAGGGGGGTTTCGAGGAAACCTTCCTTTTTTATCTAATTTTATGTCGGTAGACACTTCCGGAAGGTTGAATAACACCTTACCCATGATTTTTTAAGAAATGGGGGCCTCAGGGAGTATTTGATGTACGTTTTTTGTATCGCGATAAATTATTGGGGAAAACCCGCCCCCCCCTGTTGTTCATCCTTTTTTGGTATACGCAATTTATTGCAGTTCTAATTCCCCAAAGGGGTAACGACAGATAAATCGCTGTAAACAATCTATGGTTGTGGGCATCTCGTAATGGCTTTCGTTTTTGCGCCAAGACGATGCGTCCCTTCCCTAGATTCCGGGGAAACGCCCCCCAATATTTTAAGAACAACTTTGTTTCCGTCTCCCAGACCGAATTTGGACTTTTTTCGATTTTAAACTAACTTGGATCCCCCACAAAGACCAAGCGGGGGTTCAAGGATTGAATTTTTTTCAAAAAGGTTAGGGCCGGCCGGGGGTGAAGGGAAACCCTTTACCCGTAAGGGCCCTGGTCAACTAAACTAGATTTGGGGGTTTGTTTTGGTCAGCTAGACCCTCGGGGTTAAAAAAGTTTATGTGTCCACCTGTGGATTCGATGGTATGTCCTTTGTACCGTCCGTCACAACTGTGCCGCGCCGGGGACCCCCTCTTTCTTTCCGGCGGCCCCTTTTGGGATCTTCGTCGAAACTTCATTGATGGGCAGCATGTTGCCTTTCCCGTGTTTCATCCCCCCAACCGGTCTTGTAGAAACCAAAGGCGTTACAAGGCCGGTTGGGTAGGATGCTTTTGGTTTTGCAGTGTGGGATAGTTTTTCCAAAAAGGTATCCCCCAAAACCCCGGTTGGGGTTTTCCCTGGAAATACGCCTACCCCAAGCCTTTTTATTTGCCAAATTCCCTAAAGCGGGCCCCCCCAAAATTTGTATTGAGAGGGCCTTTAAGAGCTCCTCCCATCGCTTTCACGGGTTCGAGCGCTTACACTTACGGCTTAAAACTGGGCCCCGTGGGATGTGCTTTTTTGTGGAAGGATCCAATTTTAAATTTGGTTTTGGAACGTTATTTGATAACCCAAAACAAACATTCGGGTTCGGAGGGCGGGGGGGCCCGGGCCGGGGTTTGCCAGGGTGGGGCCCGAAAAATATACTTAAAAAATTCGATTAAAATGGAATTGCCAACAATTGAGTTAAAACCCGAGGGGGGGGGCTGCGTTTTCAATGAAAGCGGAAACATTTATAGTTTGTTTAAAGGTTTTTGGGCCCAACATGATTTTATAAGGATCCCCCCTTTCTCCAGGGTTAATTTTTAAGTTAAATGGAGTCCCGGCCCCGGGGCCCCTCCCACCGGGGGGCGGGGTTGATCAGTGACCATTGGGGGGCCGGCTTCCCCAATTTATCCGTGGTTGTATTTCCCCAGGGAAGGGGGGGGAGGGAGGGGGGAAATCGAGGGGGGGGACACGACGGGGGGGAGGACCCAGCGGGTGGTTTTTTCTAGACGACATAACACCCGGGAATCAAGTGGTTGTCCCCCGGGGCCCTTCTTTGTTTTTCCGGCCGGGGTGGGGTTGGGTTCCCGGGGGCCGGGCGTCGGGG
>JBCFYV010002064.1:0-42306 GCA_039000515.1 Timema cristinae
CCTGAGAAGGGGACGTTGTTTCAGCTACCCAAAAGTGTTTTGCTGCCCCCGGGGGCACTAAATGTCCGCATTTTTAACCACAATTTAGGATATCATTTTGCCGCTCCTCTATATTCTATTTTTTTTTTTCTTTAACTGAGATTTTTTTTTAAATTTATGTTTGAATCCCTTAGTTTGGAGTTAGGGATTAAAAATTCAGCAAATACTTCCAAACATTTTACCCCGTTGATTTAAAGAAAAACCCAACATGAAATCCTCCCTACTGTAGTATTGGGATTCGCAGCATAAAAAAACTCTGAAAGGAATTAAAGACATCAGAACTTCAACTCAGAGGAGAAGCCCAAAAAATTCCTATTGATCTCTGTACAAACATTTTACAAAGTCCCTCTCTCCTACAAAATTGTCAGGGTGCTAGTTGTCTCTTCCCACAGTCAGATCAATCCATCTGTTGGGACCTATAGGAAACTTCTCTTTTTTAGTCCTACTAGACAAAAAACAACTATCTAGCGTGCAAGTGTTTAAAAAAGAGCTTGGATTTTGTATCAAAGAAAGAAGTTATTGACTCCCTTAAACAATTCCTTAAATGTTGACCAGCTTGAAAAATTTCTTCATGAATACTTTTTCTAGAGTAAATCATCCCAGGAAGTACAATATTTCACTATAAAATTCTTGTTCTTTTCCCCATAAAATGAAACCGCTAAGAAATTTTTCTGTGAATAAAGAATGTCTGGAGGGAAACCTACATGAGGACCCCTTTTTGCTAAACTTGTAACTTATGATGCAGTCACTGCAGCCGGGGAACTTTAAATATGAAATTTAAAAAAAGATTATTCCTGCTGTGAGGATAAATCAGGAAAAGGAAAAAAGACAAAGTTTGAAATAGACTTAAGTAAAAAAAAAAGATATGAAATAAATTAAAAATTGAATTTTAAAAAAGAACATTTTGCAGAAAGCAAAGGAAAGAGGCATAAGTTTTAAACATGAAACGCAAATATTGAAAAAGTTTTGGGGTTAAATGAATTTTAACTTTGGTTACTTTTTAAAAAAAATATAATATTTGTTGGTTATTTTTCCCCCGAAATTCTGTATCTTTATTACTATATATTTATTAAAAAATTTAAATTTCAATAATATAACTTGGGAAAGTGTCACTGTCAAAGGGTGGGGGGGGGTAATAGTTAGTTTTTGTGGTAGAAAACTTTCCCTGGTTAATCATCCTGAGAAGTTGGTCCCCAAGGCTGATTACTTGTCCCTTTAAAAGTTTATTGGGGAGGTAAAATTTAACCCCCCAATTTGACAGGAAGGGGTATTTTCACAAACCTCTCAGGGTTTTTTTTCATGCCACAGGGGTTTTGAACCCCCAAACTCGGGCCTGGGAAAGCACTTTACCCAAAGACCATAAAGGGTCGATGGGGGTATAGTTGATTCAAAAAAGTAATGGTGAGTGACGCACGTGTAGGGGTTTTGGATTCCCTTTTTTTCAATCTAAATTTTAAATTTTTGCCATCAAATTTTAATTAAAATTTAAATTTAAAAAAAATATTCAAACCCATTATTTTAACTTCCCAATAACTATATTTTTTCCTTCACTTTTGAATTTGTTTACATTAAATTGGTAAATTAATGATCTGGGTTTGGTTTGTTGGGTTTTTTTCCATCATTATTTTGGTTTTAACCCCAAAAAACAAATTTAAATTTTTTTTGTAAACTTTACAACGAAACATGGAGATTGAAAACCTCACCTTATGCGTCCCTGTTGACTCGCAGGGAATGGACTTCTAACGCAAGGCACTACCCTCAACCGCACTACAACGGACTGAGCCGGCGTTAAACGCTCGGCCCTGGCGGGGTGGAAGGCCCTCCCCTTCCCCCTTTATCAGACGAAAGGACAAGTGAACATCGCTGTGCGCTTCCAACCAGAACTTTAGGGGAAAATTATGGAACGTTATGGGGCCTTCGACAGACGTTGTGCGTTTTTGGGTTGTTGCTCCGGGGCTCTGGGAACTTCTAGACCATCCCCCCCCCCCCATCCCCCGCTTTGGGCACATGATAACTTCAGGGAAAAAAGTGTGGTGGTTCGTTTGTTGGCACGCTTTATCGGTTTTAGGAGGGGAAAAGTCTTACTCCATAAGTGGACTCGTCTAATTAATCAAATTTTTTTGGGTTAAAATCTTATTTATATTTTCAAAAAAATTAAAGTTTGGACTTCGTATGAATTGTAGATAAAATTTTATTCTTTATTTATTTAACGATAGTCATGACTGCGGGGGGATTGGTAGTTCCTTTTCGACCATGTAATTAAAGGGGGAACCCACTGGTTCTCGGGGTTTAAAATTTAAATTTCCCCCTTTGGGGAATGTTCGCAATCTGGGGCATTTTGTCTTGGGGGGCCCAAAATAAATAGGAGTTATTTTTTTCTTTTTGCATAAAAAAAGGGGATAAGTGTAGGGCCGCGACCATTTAAGAGAAACACGGGGGTTTTTGAATGTTTTAAAGTTTGATACATGGGGTTGTTATTAGTCGGGATAATCCCCGTTTTTTTTGATATGTTTATTAACCTAGGGGTTTTTAGTGGGGCTAGATAAATTTATTTTTACTTTCATATATCTTATTTTGGGTTTATGGTTGTTAGGGAATAAAAATTTATAGTTATTGTTTTGTTTGGCAAATATTGTTTGGGGTTCTAAATATGGGGCCGCGGGCCATAGTTCATAATCTCCCAACGGGGTCTAACTTATTACTTAAATGGTTGGAGTTTTTATTGTTGGGCTTGGAAATTTGTATTCACTTTTTTGCTATTGTAGCCCCTCGGGTTATAGTAATATGGGGTTTGACTCCCTTTGGGATGCAGAGTTTAGGCGGGCCTGTGCATTATTTTGGGAAAATTTTAAAATTTAAAAAATGGTAAAAAACCAATTTATCAACAATCGGGGCACCCGTTTTAATGTGCCCATTTTTTTTTTTTAAAGGGCCTTATTATAAGGGGGCAAATATTTGTTATGGTTGTATCGCCATGGCAGTATTTTAGTTATTGCCCATCAACGCATATGGCACTTAGTATTTGTAACTTTTTTTTCCCCCCCCTTGACGTATTTTTTTGAAGGAAAAAAAAATTATAACTCCTTGTTTTTTTCCTCTGTCCTTATTTGATTGGATGATGAGGGGGGCTGGTTAATTTTATACCTTTAAAAAAAATTAAAAATTTAAATTTTTTTTTAAAAAATGATTATGATTTGAGTTTGAATCCAGAATATTCCTTGTATGTTCGTGATTTTGATGCAAAAATGTTTAACTTTGACAAAAAGGTTAAAACCCCGTGAAAAATTTTTACTTTGGGGTTTTCCCTAGGGTTTATAAAAAAAAATTTTGACTTTTGGGACAGAAAGAAGGGGTTTTGATTTTACAAATTTTTATTGAACAAATTAATAACTTTTGTTTGTCTAGCCGGAAAATAACAAAGGAAAAACAATATTCGACTCGTCATTTAATTCTTGTCTCTTTATTTGTGTTGTTTTTTTACTTAATTAAAAAATATAACAAAAAGAATTCAAGTTGTTCTAAAAAATTAATAACAAAAAAAAAAAAAAAAAAAAAAACGCGTTACATTCCCCCAACAAAAAAAGAAAAATTAATATTGGCGCTTTAACCTCAACACTCCCCTTAATTATCGCCCCCGAAGTTTTACAAATGAGCTTTTAGAAGGGTTTAGTCAGAAATCTAAAAGCTGATTTTTTGGTTTGAACTGCCGGGGAAGTACTTTACCTATATTCTTTAATGAATTTTCCGAAATTTCTATGGTTTTTACCCTTGTTGCTTGCCTTCATGTGATTATGCAGCATATTATTGCTGATTTTTATAACGTAAAAGGGGTATTTGGTTTTCATTTTTCTCAGGATTTTAATTTCGTGCAGATTTTTTTTGCCGTTGACATCTTATCAAGAAACAGCAGCCTGTACTGGCTCGCAGTGGAAAATTTGCACCACTTTTTTTTTTCGTGAGTACCAAATTCAGGCCCCTCCATCAGCATACCCACTTTTTGACTTTCCTGACTCTCTGCTCCTCCGGTCGAGTCTGGGGGGGCCACTAGTCTTCCTCCATCGAATTTGATCCATAGTTCACAGCCTTTTCCGATACAGAACACTTTTTAAACCCCATTTTCCAATGTTTTTTTCTTGGGGTTGCTGCTGTACACTCAGAAATTTTGACAGCGTAGTTATACGGTCTTGAGATTGTTGCCAGATAAGCAGGATCCGAGAGCCTCTCTGGGGGTTTTCCCCGGGGACTGGTTTGTCGTTTTTCGGGTTTTCTTCGTCATCACCCCCTTTTCGTTGGTTTTTGAAGCTGAGTTGCCTGTCAAGATTAAATTTTTCGGATTTTTGTGGTGTACTTTGGTGACTTATGAAGATTCCACCTGTTCTTTTCAATTCCATGCCAAGGTAGATCTTGGTCTTGGATTTTTTTCTTTTTAATGACCAATTTTGTTCGTTGATTTCTTTAAGACTTCGAAAATAGGTCTTCTCTCTTGCCTAAACCCCAACCATCATCGACAATAATGAGATCATGATTGCCTTTTCTCATTATAATATATAAAGGGTCGTCATCTTACAGTGAACCCCAAACTTCTCCAAGTGTGGGGAAAACTTCTCTTCCATTTCTAGGTGCTTGCTTCGACCATACAGACTTTCCGTATTTTGCACATTTTTTTTTGATCCTCTTCAAAAACCTTTTTGGGTTAGCATATATAGCTCCTCCCCCAGGTCACCATAAGAAAACCTTTTTTCACAAAAGGGCACTACTTTCATCTTTCAGTGCTGCCATACTCAACAGAATTAAAATTGAGGGGCGAGCCACGGGCTAAAGGGATCATTAAAACAATTCCTTCCCCCTTGTTCAAACCGTGCCCCCCAGTCAGTTTTAAATTTTCCATTCGTCTTCTTCTCAAAACCCAGCGACAGGTGAGGGTCTACATAGGTGGGCACTTCACAATTCCCAAGTCTCACCCCGATCAGCGAGTCTTTCTTCTTTCATTGGCTTTACCAGTTTGTGTCTTTCTTTCCTCATCCACGGGGAGTCCTGAACTTCCCAATCATTGCTTTCCCTCCCCTTTGATTAACTCACCCAAAAATCAATAACCTTGATTTTTTTTCAGGTCTTGGATCTCTCAATACTCTTTTTTTTGTTTGGGACGATGTTGATTGTTCATCAATATCTTCTTTTTTACTTTTCAATCTTTTTCTTGTGTTTTTTCTGCTTACGGTCGTATCATCATGACTATTCTTCGATTCCTCTTTTTATCATTTTTTTTTTTTTAGATTTGTTTTTTTCCTTTTGAAACTTGATTAAAAACTGTCTGCTTCTGGCTTCTAAACTTGGCTCATTAAAAGTAACATTACCCGTACAAATTACTCGACACTGTTTTGGGAATACACTCGTTCCTTTTAAAATTTAAAACTTTTTCCCAGAATATTCCTTTCTCGACTTTTTGTCTAGTTTGTTTCTTTTTTGGGGTTCATACAAAACATTCACTTCCGAAGACCCCCATCTTGCTCACATTTATCTTACACCAAACCAAAGCTCAGAAGATTTGCCAGGTTTTTGAACTCGTTCCAGTCTTGATGTAAAATGCGAATTAAAAAGTTTCCCAAAAGCGTCTTCCAAAAACATTTGCGTGGATAGCAAAAGTGCAGTTCCACTACGGTCTATCTCCCCTCGATTCTACCTTCTGTTCGCGATAGGATTGTAAAGGTGTGAAAAATCCAAGTTCCCAAGCATTCCTTTTTCTTTGTTTTGATTTTTTAAACCGTTGTTGATCTCAAAGCTTTGACTTTTTGTCAAACTGATTTTCCACCCCTTAGAAGAAACCGTTTTGGCCCCCTTCTTCTTTACTTCAAGAAAAGAACCTTCTAAAATGTGAAAAGTCATCCTTGAATAACAGAAAAATTTGGCTCCCCCCAAACGAAATAAAAATTCCCCTTTTACCAAGATCCACATGGGTTAAGTCCAGAGGGGCTTTGGTACTTTCGTGTTGATTGGATGTGAGACTTGTGCTGTGCCATAGGCCCTTCACATGTATAATTTTTGCCAATCATCCCCCTACTTGATATTTTTTCTTGCTCAAAACGTTTCGAAAACCCCACTTTAGTTTGGGGAGCTAGTCTTTCGTCCAACCCCATGAGTCTAAAAACATAAATTCCTTGCCCTTTTTCCTTTTTTGTACCCCATCTTGTAAAATTTCTTTTCCCTCTGCAAGACTTTCGTGTGTTGACCATCTGAAACAATTCTGAAGTATTTTTCCTGCCATTTAAAAGACCCCTTTTCCAAAATCTGTCCAAAATGAAAAAAAAATTGTAGTCCAGCTTGGGAACAAAAAATAAATCTTTAGACTAAAATGGGTTCCGTTGTTTCCACAAAAACCCAAAATCAATATCTCCGATGGCAACGCCCTCCAATTCATTGCATCCCCAAAACAATGGAACGGGTTTTTCAAAGGCTCAGGTGTAAAACCACTCTTATGTGAATCTTTTGTGCGATGACCCAGCCCCGAATCCAGACGTTACTTTTTTTTTGTTTCGCTTGGCGTTTTCATCCTGCACTTGACAAACCAATTGTCAACAAGGCTGGTCTGTTTTTTTTATTTGTTTTTCTTCTGATCGCTCTGTGGCAATCTTTTGCAAAGTCCTTTTTCCGCATGTATTGCACGGAACAGTTTTTTGAAATTTCCAGTATATTTGCCCAGGGGTTACCTCTGCAATTTTTAATAACGTGTCCTTGTTTTCCACATTTATAACAAGTCACTTTGGATTTTCTTTTTTCCTTGCTGATTTACTTCTTATGATGTTTCGATACTAGAGCACTAGGAGGTTAGGTGGTGCATTTTCACCAAAATGATTCTCTCACCTCGATCCTCAAGCGTTCAATAAATTTTCCGACATTCGTCTGCCCGGACGGTATCCCAGGCTGCCCAAAAAAGTGCCACTTCTGGGGGATACGCTGAAAAACCTGGGGGAAACCGTTAGTTCATCGGGCGTTCTTACTTGAGTTCTCGGCAATTTTTCAAAACCCCCATACAATTTTCCACGGTCGACTTTTTTTCTTAAAAAGTGAAGCTGAAAAATTTTTTTCAACCTTTACAGTGACATTGTCACAGTACCATAAAACTTTTAAATTTTTCTCTAACTTTGTTTGACGTTGTACATTTTCAATTTGATGCAATATTACTACTAACATTTAAGCCCCTTAAAGCTGAGCCTCAAGGTCCTTGTTGACCCCCCCCTATATCTTCTCTCATTAGCGCCCCCCGCGGTTTACGTGAGACCCTTACAATTATATAAATTTTGAATTTATGTTAGAATTAATTTAAAAATTTCCAAATACAAAAATTGATTTTCCTTAGCACTTCACTTAAAAATTTAAATGAGATCTTACAGTGTCCATATGAAGATTTTTTAAAAAAAAAATTTTCAATGTAATTAATTTAATTACTAAAGTAATTTTAATCTTTCAAATTTTTAATACAATTGACTTGACTTCTAATTTAAAAAAATAAAAAAACATAAATGACGGTCGCTCGAAAAATTTACGGCTTGTTGTTTTTGTCGAGTGTGATGCTTTTTGCATGCGGGGGACGACTTGCTATTTTGGCTTAAATTACGGTTTTTGCTCACGTCTTCGGGGTTGATTTCTTTTTGGGTTGCAAAAAATTTTTTTTTTCCCCTTTTTTTTTTCTTTGTCCACCTTGTCCCACAGCACTGTCCTGGGCCCCTAACCCCTTTGACTTTTGGGGGAAAAGAACAGGTTTTTTATTTTACAAAAATTTATTGAACAAATTAAAACTTTTTTTTGTCATGCCGGAAATAACAAATATTTAACGTATTTTAATTCTTGTCTCTCTATGTTGTGTCTGATGTTTTAATTTTAATTAAAATATAACAATAAAGAATTCAAGTTGTTCTTTAAATTTTAAAACAATGCAAAAAAAAAAAATCGCGTTACTGTCTCCAAAAAACAAGAATAAAAAATTAATAGTTGAGCGACAATTAACCTCAAAAAAAAATTTTATTTAGCTATTGCACGAGAAAACCTTTCTCAGACCATGGGTTTAAAAAATTAGGAAATCCCTTCCTTTGCCCCCCCTGTTTCCGTAGAAAAAATTCATGAAACAACAAAACTGGGTTATATTTTTTTGGGGAAAAAATAAGAAATGCACTTAAACTTTATTCTATATACTATTGTAAATTTAACAAAATTAATAGTTATAAAAAAAAAAAAAGTTTTTTTTGGTTTTTATGTATTTAATTTAGTCTATAAACCCTCCTAGGGCCCCTTTTTTTTACACTCTAAGGTAAAATAATTTTTTGAAACAAAAAATTTTTTTTTTGTAAATTTTATATTAATATAAAAAACTTTTTTTTGTTAACAAGGTTTTTGTTTTCTATAATAATTTCAATTAAAATTTTTAAGTGCCTTACTGCTTATTTTCCTTCTCTTTTGGTAATTTTTTTAGGATTAGTCACTAATGACTGATTAAAATTTTACCTTTTTTCTCTTTAAGGTTACATAATATATTTAATAAAAAAAAGTAATTTTAAACAATAAGATTTATTATGTAAACAATAAACACAGAATTAAGAAAATACAGTTTAGCAATATTAGGAGTTTTAGATAGCTAATTTTTCCCCCCAAACAATCAATTTTAGAAATTACTTGGGCTACGGGCTTTGCTCCCACCAAAAATCAATATTTCAAAAAGAAAAAATTTAACAATTGTTAAATAATAGTAGGAGAAAAAAACATTGGAAAATCTTCTGTTTTTTCCAGCTAATTGATGGAAAAACCGGGGCCGTATCAAGAACGGTAGGGAAAAAGGCGGGGACGGTCGATTTGCTTGCTAACGAGGCGCGGGAGCGTGCTTGAGTAATTCCAAAGGGGGCCCCACCATTCGCTTTACTCCTATCCCTTAACCAGGGCTACCCCAGCGCGGCCGCATGACAATGAATGTCAAACATTTTTTTTTTTGTTTTGTGTTGTCTTGAAAATATGGCTACATTGACTACCGATTCCCCGCATTTAGCGTTATCGCGACTATTTTAAAAAGGGGAATAAAGTTTTGTGATTTAAGGGGCATGTTGGGATTTCCAGGATACCGGGGGCTTTCTGATAACAATTTCGTAAAATATTTTCTTTTAGAAGGAAGTTGTATGGCAAGATATTTCCCCCAAACGGGAAATTGCAATCCCGAAACACAACGAGATTCCCCCACTGCTTCATTTAAAAAAATGTTACCCCCCTTCAGTTTTACCACGGAAAATGCTTACAGGTAAGTTAAAAAAAAAATTTAAATTTAACTTTTTTTAAAAAGTTATATTTTTATTATTACAAATTTAAAAAAAAACATTGAATTAACTTTTTTTTAAAGAAAACAATAATTTAAATTTTTGGGTTTTGAAACTTTAATTTTTTTCATTTTGTTTTTTTAATGTGTTAGTTAAAAAATTTGCATCAGTATAATTTTAAATTTAAAAATTTGGGGATTTGTTTATTTACTGACAACATTTTCTTCCATTTTTTTTAATTTGAATTGAAGCAAATAGGCTATTGTTTTTTTTGTGACACATAGTTTTGGGTTTTGTTGACTTTAATATTGATTTTTTTGTATATAATAAAATCCAAAAAAAACCTTCCTAAAAAAAACACAGTAGGCCGGGGCGGATACAGACAAAACTATTCTATAATTTTTTAAAAAGGCTAAAACTTTTTTTTTCCCCTTTTTTTGGTTTTTGGCGAGAAATGTGGGCCCCACAATTTTGAAAGTCCCCGGTATCGCGTGTTGTTAAGAAAATATAAATTTGGTTTGGGCCCCCAAAACAGCAACATGTGGGGGGGTTTCCCACCACGAAGCTGAACTGGGAGCTTTTCTATGCTGGGCCAACTTCCCTGGAGTTTATATCGAAGAGGGCACCCACATCCCCCTCCAGACCCGGGGGTCCATCTGAGAGTCTGGGCTTCACCACAATGGACTAAATTACAGTTGGAACCTTATTAAAATCATTGGGCGGGCGAAAAAAACATCGGTAATTTTTCTATATAAGCGGTTTTCATGTTTTAGGGAAAAGACTTCTTGTATAAAAACACTTTTCCCAAAAGTGGACATCCTTATCTTTACCTTACAGACCTCTAATGAAAATGGAGAATGGTGGAAACTGAGGTTATCACTGCTCATTTTGATGCTAAATGTATGTCCCAAGGAGGAGGAAACTATTATTTTCTTTTTTCTCACAGAGTAGTTTTAATCCCTTTTTTAAAGGGGGATGTATTGTTAGTAAAATTTAACCTAAATTCTACATTTTAAACTTATAATAAATCCACACACAATTAGTTGTACGTCTTATCCCGATCATATACACAATCTTGTCGATTTACACGTGTACTATCTGGTCAGGTTTTATGCATAATATGACACACTGTTTTGGGATGAAAATTTGGATTAAATAGTGTAACACATTTGAAGGAAAAAGGGAAAAAACCATTTACAAAAGACCCCCCCCGTTAGACTTGCCCGGGATTCAAACCATGATCTCCCTATCTTCAGCACTAGTTTTTTTTTGTGAGTTTGATATTTTAGACCTGGGGGCCACAAAAGTAAATTATTTTAGTGTTAAAAATTGTACAAATCAAGACACAAACTTTACACAATGTACTGGCGGGCCTGAACACTCTGTCCAAACATGGGCAAAACATAATACAAGCTGCTCCCGCCGATCTTAGAGGAACATAATATCATGTTTAATTTTAAAAAATTTTGTGTTAAAAACCCCAGATTGTGGGCCTTGCCCCGGGGGGGCTAATAAATAATTTTGAAATCGATTTTTAATTTTCTTTTCTGAATTGATTCAAAAAAGAGGTCCCAATGCAATAATTTTTTAATAAAGAAATTGATAAAAAAAAAGAAAGGGAAAAAAAAAACTATAAGAAAAGAATAAATTTATGAAAGCCCACCCAGGGAAAGAGGGAAAAATGTGGGAAAACCCAATGCACAAAGGTGACATCTTTTTCCTTTTTGCTTCTAAGTAAAAAGTCCAACCATTTTTAAACACAAAAGAATAAATTTTTGGCCTTTTTGCCTTTATCAAACACAAAAAAAAAAGAGATACAAATAACACAAACAAAAAAGGTTACTCCACGAATTTTGAATTAAATGTTTGAAACAAATTGTCCAACTGTTTTTGGGGTAGAAATAAATTCCTTGGTTGGGTTAATATTTAAAAAAAATGATGATGTAAAAATAATAACAAGAGAAAAAAAAAATAATAATAATAATTTAAAATTTTTTGGAAAAAAATTAAAAAAAAAAACTATCTTTGTTGGGGCCCTGGTGGTAATTTGATTTGGTGACCCATTGGGGGGCCGTTCCCACTGTCAAATTGAGAACTGTTCCCTTTTTTGGGGAAATGTCTTAATATTTGGTGGTGTAGCAGGTTTAAAAAGTTTTTGGTATGCAGGGATGGGTACAGGCTTGCCCAATTTTTTGGGTTTGTTCAAAGCGATGATTGTTCATTCCTGTCTGAAGAACTTAGGGGGCTATAATTCTGATCACATGTTTGCACGTATTGTATACAATTATTGGTTTTGCAAATTGTAATCCCCGGGGGTTTTGTACCCAATTTGGTTACTTTGTGTTAAGGATGTAGCTGGTAGTGGATTCACAGTCTCAAGGGTGCACGCAGGGGTGGAACCTTTGGTAGTAGTTTTTCTTTCGAATCTCTTGGGGGGGAAGTTTGGATGGACAGAAATTGTGGAGATTGGGTGGCCGTTTGAAAGTAATCGGGGGTGAACTAAAATTTTGGGTCCGTGTAAAATGGTTAGGAATTTGAACCAAATTTAAGGGGTGTTGATACTTTGTAGCCAGGATGGTTTGGGGGTGAGGGTTTCCCAATTTTTTTTTAGGGTCGTGGTCTCCCTGGAGAGTGCTCTGGAGATTTGGTTGTCTATTAAGCGGGGTAACCTTTTTTGGAAAACGGGAAGTTGTTTGCAATATTCATTAAATCGGCGGGTTTAAAACATATCCTTTGGCTCGGTGGCAGGCAAGGGGGAAGACCTTTTTGTGTATAAGGGGTGGCTGTAGGTAGGGAGGTTTTGTTGGTGTTGGGGGGGGTTTTTTGTACAGTGGTAAATTTGGTTATTTTCAAGGGGGAACAGTTCACATCAAGGAAGGTAAGACTATGATGTGATTTATTGTTTGAAGTTTAGGGGGCTGCAAGGTTGAGATTACTAGAAAGACGTCCAAAAGGATCTTCGGAGTAGGCCAGATCATAAAATTTCGTCGATGTAGCGAAGCCATAGATAGGGTTTGAGGGCTGAAATGAGAAAGCGTTTTTAGTAGCCCATAGAGATTTGCATATATGAAACCCCCTCCTGTTAAGACAAAAATTTTTTTCCCTTTAAAACAAACTTCCAGAGAACTCACTATAACCCATTCAATCATATCAAAACTGCACTATACCACTCAATAAACTTTCCCCTTTTCCCAAAAAATTTTTCTATCCTCTTCTCATCTCATGCAACGTGAACGTATTCTACAAACCAGTAAGATTCAAGCTAAAAAAACCAAAGCCCCTCTCCGAAAATTTCTAAACTTTGTACCCCTTTCACCAAAACTACCCATTCCCCGCGCCTGAGATAACAACCCAAACCCCCCCTAATCCCCCTTTGATTGCTGAAAACCCTCACAACCAAAATATTTAACCTCCCCCCCCCCAAAAGGACCACTTACACACTTGCCTTCCCTCAAGAAAATTTTAGATGCCCCCATTAAATCCAAAAAATTAAAAAACCAACTTATATCCACCATTGGCCAGACAACAGTTCTACCTAACCTATCAGACACAACCTCGAACAATGCCTTTAAAAAGCCCTCAAATAACAAAACTGACACACATCCACCAAGGGGGCCGTAGCTTCCAAAGAACCTATAAAAAAAAATCTCTCAAACAGAAATAATGTTTGTCCAGGGCCTCTCCTTTTCACCCACCCCAATTCGATCAAATTCGCCCTAGTTCGGATGTCCTTTCTAGCCGCATCTTAAATTGAAACTTTTTTTTCCAAAAAACCCCCAAAAATACCACCCTGAAAAAACCCCTAGATCCACCCTCTACAATCAACCCCCCTTCAAAGGGGCCCCCCCCCCATACCCCAAAACACCCCCTGGAACGTTATCATTTTCCTTTTTTTTTCCAATATTGCCCATCCACTTTCCCAAAGACGTACCTTTGAAAGGAACCCCAAACACCAAAGAAAAAAAAGCATAAAGCACAAAAAAAAAAATTGAAAAAATCACCACCTCACAAAGGGGTCCACACAGCATCTTGAACCCTATCGACTACACACAGAGGCAAAAAGTCACTTCCAACCCCCATCTACAGACCATCGAGAAGACCCAACTGAAGATCAAAACGCGCGATTAAAGATCCAAAACAAAGGATTCCCGCAAATCCACCCCAAAAATTTTAACTTCTTTCCCCCAAGAACCTCAAACTCCCACATTGATCTCCCCCCCAAAATCCAAAAGAAATAAGACCTCCCCTGGCCGCCGTTTTTATCGGGGTTGTGCTCCCCAAATGAAAAATTTTTCTTTGTTGATTCACCTACAACCCTTTGTAAAAAAACTCCCTCATTCAAAAGGATACAAAAAATTTCTTAGACAAAATTCAAAAAAAAAAATTTTATGAAGTTTTCTGGCAAATTGATGTCACAGCTTCTACACAATCCCTAAAGTGCAGGGGAAGTCAGCAATGAGCATTACTTAGAGCAACCCCTTCTTTCTAGGGGAGCTGGCTAGGAGCCCCTTTAATTTAACAACTTCCTTTTTTTTAGACAAACACTACCTCAGATTAAGGGCACAGCTAGGGGCACGCTGGCCCTTCATATAAAAATCTCTACATGGGCACTAAGAACGCTTTCTAAAATTTCGCCCACCCAAACCCTTTATGGCTTCACTAAATTGACTTTTTCATATCGGGCCCTACTCCAAAGAATCTTTGGACGTCTTTCTAGTTAATCTCAACCATTGCAGCCTCTTAAACACACCCCAAAACCTCTAGCAACCTTCCGTGTAATCTGCCCTTAAAAATCCCAAAAATTCGTACCACGTACAAAAAAAAACCCCCCCAACACCAAAAAATCCCCCACTACCATTCAGCCTTGCCACACGAGCAAACGGATTTTCAAACCCGACTTTTAAACGAAATTGTAAACAACTCTCCACAGTTTTCCAAAACGGTTCCCCAAAAGTCTTTTAATATAAAACCCAAATCTCCAGAACACCTCCAGGGAGACCACGACCCTCCAAAAAATTTAGGACACCCTCCAAAACCCCAATCCACCTGGCCCAAAATTATCAACACCACCTTAATGGGGTTTACAAATTCCAAAACCAGTTCTACACAGACCAAAAAACCCTTTCTTATTTCCCCCCCAAGAGTTACTTTCAAAGGCCACCCAATCTCCCTAATTCTGTCCATCCCAAATTTCCCTACCCCAAAATTTCCGAGAAGAAAAACCTACTACCAAAGGTTCCCCCCCCAAAGCACCTTTGCAGCACATGTGGAATCCACCTACCAGCACATCCTTCAACAGCAAAGAAACCCAAAATTTGGAAAAAAAAATCCGGGGTTTTACAATTGCAAACCAATAACTTGATATATCAACTACAGTGCAAATCATGGAGAAAATATATGGGCCCTCACTCGGGTTCTTCAACAGCGAATAAACAATCATCGCTTTGACAAAAACCAAAAGATCCGGAAAAGCCTGTACCATCCATGCTAGTACCCACAACCGGACTTTAAAACCTGCTCACCAAAAATATTAAAAATTTTCCCAAAAACATGCAACAGTTCTAAACTTAGACAGGGGAATGGCCCCCAAAGGGATCACCAAAAAAATTTTACCACCAGGCCTCAACAAAAGATAGTTTATTTCATAATATATTTTCCAAATTTAACATTATTATTATTATTATATATCCTTTTTTTCTCTTGTCTATTATTATTACATCATCAGTTTTTTTAAAAATAAAACCCACAACCCTAGGAATTTATTTTACTCCCAAAAACAGTTGGCACATTTTTTTCTAACATTAATTCAAAATTCAAGATGGAGTAATCCTTTTTTGTGTTATTTGTACTTCTTCTTTGTTTTTTGATAAAGGCAACAATGCCGAAATATTATTCTATTTGTTTTAAAATTGGTGTGACTATTCTACTATAGAAGACAGAAAAAAGGGAAGAATTTCACCTTTGTCATTGGATTCTTCCCACACTTTCCTCTTTCCTATGGGCTTTTTTCAAAATTTTATTCTTATCTATAGTTTTTTTTTCCCTCTTTCTTTATTTTATCATTTACTGAATTGGGGTTGAAAAACCTAAATTTTTTCCTCCCTCAGATTACAGGTACTGAAACCCAAAGCACTTGACACCAAAGTAACCAATAATAATAATAAGTATTAAGATTTTTTTAGACACTCTTACACCCTTTCGGGTTGTACGCCAAAATACTTTTTAACTGGGTAATGTTTTTGGGAATATAAAAGGTTAATTTAGAGGAAGTAACCCACTTGTGGGGGAGGGAAAGTGAAAAAATATGTGGAAAATTCACCTCAGTTTTTACTCGACCGAGATTCGAACCCCAACTTTCCTATCCTCTGTGGGCCCATCAACACAAAAGTTGCGTTAGCCAACTACACCACCGAGGGGGGTTGTGTTTATCAGTTAAATGATTTGTAACACATTTTAGTGACTAGTTGTATGCAATATTTTGGTTCAAAATTTAAATAAAAGGACAAACAAAAAAAATAAATTTGACCTTATACACATTAAAATTTCCCCTTTCTTTAATACTTCCCCGGCAAATATTGGGAAAAAGGCCTGAGATTAAATAACATTTTTTAGAAAAATCGGTGCATCTCATTATGCATTATTTGATTGATAAAAATGGTAAAAATATTATTTAAATATGCTAATTTAGTGAAAGGATTGACATTTCATAAAAAAATTTTTTTTATGTTTTTAATTAAAAATTTCTATAATAATTTTTGGGCAGATTCTCCAACAAAATTACAAATTTATAAAAATTATAAATCAATAACTATAATATAACTCCCCTTTTTTTTGTTTCACTACCTTTTCTTTTTCCTTCTTCCAATAAAATCTATTTTAAAATTTAAAATTAAAAATTATTTTCGGGGGTGTTTTTTGCGACCCTTAAAAATTATTAAGACAAAAAAATGGGTATATCTTTGGCTTTTGGGGGCAAACAGATGCTCAAATTTGGACCTTTGGGGTAAAAAATAATAAACCACCCGCTAAGATGGTAATAATTATAACATTTTTTTTACATCATTTATTTTTAAAAAATAAAAACAGAGATTGGGGAACAAAAAAAAAATATATAAAAATTTTCAAAATTTTTTGCAATGCTGAATTTAAAAACCTGCATCCTTAGCAAAAACAAAGTGGTTAACATAAAAACAGGAAATCAAGTACCCCCGAGACCCTCCAGAGCGAAGTAAAGTTCCCTAAACCCTTTTAACATAAGAATTAGATTATTTACATTTTATGGTTAATGCAGGTAAAAATCTCGACACAATGGATTTGGAAATTGTAATTTTTCTACCATCACTTGAAAATAACCCTAAAGAATAAGTTTTTTTAAAAATGGGAAAAGTTTTGGGGGTTTTATAAATTTAAGCGAAAAATTTGGCTCATTCTAACCTAAATTTTATGTTTTATAATTTTTAGACAAATAACAAGTTAAATGTATAAAAAATTTAATAAACATAATTTACCATGTAAAAAATTTAATAAAACTACCTAATAACAGGTTATAAAAGATATAAAGGTTAGTTATCGATCGGAACATTAAACATAGTAAAAAAAAGTTTTAAAAAAAAATTGAATATGATTTTTTGTTTAAGCATGTTTTCTTGGTAAAAAAAATCAGGGGGACAGATTTATTATTCAAGAGAAATAGCCATCACAAAAATTTTAAAAGAACAACAAAGATTCCTAACCTTAGGGGCTAACTACGGAGCAACAACCCAATGTTCATCTATCAGAGCTCACTCTAAATTAAACACTTTCTAGTTCATCAAAAAGAAAATTGATTCACTTGAATGCAGATATAAAGATAATAATAGTGTTAACAATAAATGTGGAAATATTATAATTGTTTTGAATGTTTTGTCAACTATTTTACATATAATAGTCAAATTTAAAGGTCTGGGGTCCCCAAGAGGGATGCGGGTGATGTGAAAGGCTGACCGAGACTTGAAGCACTGGTGTAAGAAATGGCAGCGACAAACTGACACTGCTTGTAGTTGGGAAATCTGGAAAATAAAGGATAGTATGAACAAAACAAGCATAGCTAGTCTGTTTAAATGGGAAGGTTTTATTAAATTTTAGATGTTATTAAAACAGCTTTCATAAGTCAGATGTCAAGTCATGTGACCTTCAGCTGCTACTTCCAATAATATCAAAGAATAACACTAATAAATTAACATTTTTACCATTGTATATTGCACAGATAAATGTTTCAATGGCTTGTTTTCTGCAAGTCCTTTTTACTAGAATACTAAATTAGGGTGTCAATGCACATAATCATCAAATTGCTTTTAATTAAAACCATTTAGATTACAGTTTCAAACAAGCTTTTGAAAATGTAATTTAACATTCAAAGCATTGCAGGTCAACAGATGCAAGTTTGATTGATATTGCACATTATAATTTGTAAACACATGCTTGCATCTTAAACCCAACACTCACTATAAGGACACACATGTTATGTACGGTAACTAAAACAAGATTCAAAGGACAGGCCTAACTTATCGACAAGTGTGCATTATTTGCTCTTAAAGACTCCATCCACCAATACTAGACATGTCCATTCAGATTAAAGTCAACAAAGTCGTTTTTCAGGAGTTAGCATGTTTATGACAATCATGTAATTAATTTTGTAAACAATTGTTAATTTTCTGTATACTATCATGAAACTTACACCTATTTTGTATGTATATCAATATTTTGTTTATTAAAAAGTAAATAGTAGGCCTACCCTTCTCAGTCCAAATTATATCTATGAAGATAAATAAACTTATAAAATCTGTTTCTGTGTGTGCATCTCTCTGTAAATATGAACCTTATAGTTGTAATATCTCACATAGCCTACCTGTTGTATCGAGATACTCCATAATGGTATTGACAGCAACGGTGTAACCTGTAGACCTCAGAGCAGCAGTTATGGGGGGCTACCACCTCGACCTTGGGACATGATGGCTTGTGAGAATTGTAGGGCCCTCGTCCAGTGCCCATCAGTTCCACTGTCTCTTCGACTAGTTGCCTCTTCCTTCTCGATTTGACAATGTCCCAATGTTTGTGCAGGTGATCAGAGCTCTAAAATGATTCACAATATAATATAAACACAGTTCCAACTAGGTCAACTTAAGGTGTCTTTGTTATCAAACAAGAAAAGATTACTAATGGTTATTATAAATTATTATAAAGGCCTATATTAAAAGAAAGTTCCCACTATACAGCTGGCTATATTAATATACTGGTTCTAATAATCAGTGAAGCATTTTATGAAATTTGTTGTCTCTATAAACTTCAGGTAATACTGTATATTTGTATGTTGTAATATTTTTCTATTTATGAGGATGACATTGTTAGTTTTAGTTACTATGTTTACTTTGTGACTAGGCCTAGACCTTGTACAAAAATATTATATTGAAGGTTAACTAGCCTAAGATAGTACTGGTCTAAAGTGCTAAATCAGGCCTACTAAGACCTACCAGTAGACAAAATACATAAAGTTAGGAGTAAAGATTAGGTTAGTTCAATAATATAAAAAATTCCACTCGTTCTTAGAATTTCAAAACTTTTGTTTCGATTTATACTATGCAAAAATAAACGCTAGGCCTACAGAGAAAGGGAATAAAACTTATCAACGCTAGGGCCTACGCAAATTAATAGCATAGGCCTACAAATAATTTTTTGTTACGTTGACGTTTGTGTTTACCATCAATAAGAAACACGTTTAAAGATTTTACTTTACTTGTGTTTATTTCTATAGACGATCCAATTACTCAAATAATATACGTGATTTTATATAAAGTATTAAAGTGAAAATAATATAAGATAAAAATAAACTCACCTTTTGGAGGTTACTGGAAGATTTAAAATTCTATTAATTTGTTCCCACGCTTTCTTCTTGGCTGCGATGGTCCTAACATAATTTTTTTTTCATTTGACAGTTGGAAACTACCTAATTAATTCTAATAAATACCATTTCTCTTTCTCACTTCACCACACGCTCTTAATTAATTACGATGTGTTTATCAACAAGAGGACATATTTAAGCAGGCTATCAAACTTTACAAGCAAAATCGACACTTTAGAAGGCGGTGGATCTAGTGAATTTTATTTCCCCTGGAGATGTGGTACTTCTGTGTAATATTTCATCACGTGACCTTGAGTGACTCAAGCCAGACGTTCTAGCACGACACGGATTCCTTCCTCAAGAGTAGCTGACTCCGCCTTTACTCCTCCTTTACTCCTACTCCAACATCGTTCTTGCATACCGGCCCAGGTGTCTAACAAAGTACTATGGCCGGTCTCATTCCCCTAAGGTACTGCCTGAGCACTCAATAGTACATTAATATTTATTAAGACCATTACAAAATTAGCAGTCTGTTTACAGGCAGAAATAAAAGAGTATTATCTGCGTGGACCCCATTATGACACTAATGCAATTTCCCTGGGTTGCGCACCTAAGCTAATATTATATCGGGAAGCACGACTACAAGACCAAATTTGTATCACTATCTACTGAACTGTAATAAGCAAAGAGAATTGACAACCTGGTGGTAACCATCAATAACAGTGAACTAATGCTCATGACGTTCAGGGCGTCATGATTAATTTTGATTCAAAAGATTAGTGGAACTTGTGGATTTCTGTAAATCCAAAAACTAAATCGTCATACTTTCTAAGCCTGAGGCTTTTGTATAAGGACAATGTCAAAGGACACATATATAGTGGTCCGGATTTGACTTAAAGAGTCAATTGAACCTGGCTTGTCCATCAGACTGAAGGACACATAAATTAACAAAAGAAAAATTTGCATGTTAAAGTTAATTACACATTAACTAAACTCAAAGCTTTAAATAAACATTTTTTCTATAAAAAGAGACACATTCCTTTTTGATAAATATTACTTAAATTTCATTTAAAGGTAGTTAAGATTAAATTCTCCTAACAAAATTAGAGACCAAGTCCTGTGACTTGACGAGGACGGATGGAAACATAAATACCCCAAATATACTATCCATGTTAACGCCGAGTTGAATCAGACGATCCATCCTCCTTTGATTCGGTTATGGTGATGAACCCAACGAGCCAAACACCATGTTCCTTCTCTTCAGTTGCAGACGGGCAGCGTTTCCTTCCTTCGCTCTTAGTGTTGTAGAACCGCTGTTTTGTGATTCCGCGGATCACCCTTTATATACCGTCAATCAAGCACGAACATAATAAAGAAGGGGAGTGATAAATTCAGAAATATAGACGGGAATAAGGAAGAATGAAGCTGGGAGACAGGAGAAAAACAAAAGATCATGAGGTTCTTTGGCTGACCGCCAGTCGCTAGGTGAGCAGTAGGTCACTGCGTCGATTCTTGAGTACAGTCTTCTCTACACAGACCCGGCTAAGTTAACGTGTGTGTGTGTGTCCATGATTGAACCGTCCTGTTCGTCAAATGTGGAATAATGATATTTGTAGACATCTTACTGAGGTGAGTTACCACTAAAGCATCTTATATTTAAATGTATCTGTATTAATTATAAAATTTAGCATCCACTATTATTTTCATGAGGATTTGTGATATAAATGTATTTTTACTATTTTTCGTGTAGACCGCATGGCAGGCGTGCATAAGTCTATCCAGCTTCATCCAACGGGAAAAGCAAAGTGTTAAAGTATATTATTCATAAATACAATAATATTAACCTCTTCTTTGATATTTAGTACAGTAATTGTCCAAAGACAATATTTTTGACCAACCACGTGTTTGAACGTAGGCCAATACGTAGATTTAGTAGACTGGATCAAGTCCGAGAATATAAACTTTAGGTAGTTTATATTAAATAAGTTACGATAGTTCCTTTTCTTGCGTAAATTATTATAAATATTGATTATTTACTTGTAGCTGTTCAATCTAACTGATTGACATGCTACAACTGGTAGAAACAAAACAAAAAAAATTTGAAACTTCTAACCATAGCCATTCTGTAGTTGAAAGCTACATATCTTTATATTTGATTAAAGATATGCATAAACTTCTCACTTCCTCTCCAAGTTAAATTTAACACTTTTATGTGAAATTTTTATAGTTCAAAATTTTAATAACTTGTAGCACAGTGTCCCTTTTTGCCTCTTGATTGGGAACTTAAACATCCCAGCTTTATTACCATTTTAAAACCGACGCCAAAAGAAAAAAACAGCAAAACCAAAAACAAACTCATCGTCCCTTCAATTCGTCAAAACCAATAATCAAACAAAAAACAAAACAACTTTTCCAATACACACCAAAGAGGTGATATCATTTAGAACTAGGAATATTGCTAGAATAGTGACGTATGGATGAGAGATTGAAGGAAATGGCAAATAGAAATACTTTAATGAATCGTAAGACCAAAATATATGTATATTTTAAAATTCTAATCATCTTTTTGAGTTTTTACCATGTTAAAGAAAGCTCAAAGTTATTTTATTTGGGAAGTCAAAATAAATAAATAGGTACATACAATGTTGGCACAACTGTACGTACATCAACCGAATAAGAGTAAATAATAGATTTTTTTTACTCTAATTAATTATAATTAAGATTCGGATGGACACCTACTATATAAGAACGATAAAGTTGTGCCGGCTATTGCTTAAAAAATAAGCATAGTAACAACATGCGGTTTTTTGCATTGCATTAAACTTGTAAATTTAAAATGAACTATATTAATAAAAAAAGTTACAAGTTTATATTTACTTTTTTACAATAAGACGTAATTTCAATTAAATTTAAATTAAATAAAACATGAAACACAAGAATATAGTTTTGAAGTTATCATATTATTATAGAGAATAAGATAATTTTCGATCATACACGACAAATATTTACAATACAATAACGGGCACAAAATTTGATATTTTCAAATTAAATCATGTCTGAACTGTTGAAAAAGTTCAGTAGCTGCCTGGTAGAATGCTCTGTCTTCAGAAGCGCCTCCCCCTCTCCACCCCAACCCCTCTTTGGCATTCACTATCTTTTCATCTTTTTTTTTCTGTAAGCCATGCTACTCCCCCTTCCCTTCCAACATTTATTTCTCCTTCAGGTAAAACCCTGGACTGGACACTGTCTGTCACCTTGTTACTACTATTATCTCCAACCTCAGTTTTTGAAAATGTTCCTTTTGATTTATTTGCATGATCAATGTTAAAAGTTTATTTATAGAGTAGGCTTGATTCTATTTACCTTATCAATAGTTTGTGTAACAATATACAGTGATTATTTGATTAGATAAAAACTTTTTGTATAGAAATGGTGTTTTTTAACAAAGAAAAATATTCTAGGCGATACTCCCGCAAGGGAAACAGAAAATCTGTGTTACTGAGCAGGAAACCAGCTAAAAGGAAATTGAAACACTTGGAGAAACACTACCAAAGGAAAAAGTTAGTCAAAAAATAATACCTATTTTGTTACTATTTTGTATAGTGTTGGTGTTTGTAATATATATATATATATATATATATATATATATATATATATATATATATATATTACCCGCACCAGTGGTTGAGTAGACTAATATGCTAGTATAGCATTGCGCTCTATCGCTGTTGTCGGTGAGGTCAAGGTTCGAATCTCGTCCGGGTCCGGGTTAATTAGAGGGGCTTATCACGTGTGATTTATCAGTGGTTTGCCATCCTCTCTATGCGCTAATGCAGGATCACTTCCTCTCAACTACCTTGGTAACCAACACGGAAGATATAAATTATAGTTTGTGGGCCATTTATAAAGGATATTGTATTTTAATTATAAATGTTTGCCAAAATAAAACAAAAACGACAACACATCTAACAATATTATTTCCAATATGCCTCTTCACACGTTCGGTTAATCGATTAAAACTATACAAACATTATTATATGGAATAGGTTAATTACATACAATATTATGTAATAAATTAGTGAGGGTTATTTTTGTCATTAAATCAAAATATATCCCAGGATATCATGTGAATTTCTTGGATGTGATTACGAATACATATTGAGGGCGGAGGTGGATGTTATTTTCAACATTTGCGCCGGGGTTTACTGACATTACAGCAATAATGTTTGCTTGCATTTGCCAATTTATTTTAAGACATAGTCCCAATAAGTATTTAGTAGCTCACATGATAATAAAAGTGTGTAGGTTACTTTTGTTAACATTTTAAGCTATTGCTATAATGACACTAAATTTAACAAGTTATGTTTATTTAAGTTTTGGATGGATACCTACTTTAATATGAGGTTGATTTTGTCTACTGTACCCCACGAAAAAAACACCCTAACAATAACATACGTTTTTTTCATTCAATTTAACTTGTAAACGGAATATGAATGATTGCACTAAAAAAAATGCAATTTAATATCTACTTAAATACAAGAAATATAATTTTATTTAAAAATAAATAAAACTTTAAATACAAAATGATAGTTCAAAATTAAGCATTTTGCTCTGACAAGTAAGAAGATTTTCTACACACAAGACAGTCAGATTATAATGCATTAGACTAGTAACTTGACACTATGGGGATGGAGGGGGTGAAAAAGGAGAGACTAGACGAAGAGACAAAGAATTTGTTGTTGTTGTTAAAAGCTTTATTTATGAAATGTCAAGATTTAATAAATTAAAATGGTCCACTAGTGGAAGCTGTGTACCAAATTCAACCTTCTAGATAGTGGGGAAGTGGGTTAAATAAGGACTCTGTTCCACGCAAACAAACGGCAATTTCCTGAATGCATAGACAATTTGGTCATAAAACAATTGATATAACATTCTCTATCATACATTATCCTTAGACTATGTCACTGCATTTTATATAATAGGCCTCTGTATAGGACAACTTGTTTAATGTATTAGTATATAAATGTACATGGTCCCCAAAGGAGAACAAAACAAGTATGCCAGTGAGTGTACGTCCCCACCCTTACTCTCCCTAAGAACTTCATGACCTTGATCGCTGGTGTGGGTGGAGGGGGTCTACGTTCCTTCGTTGGAGGCAAGACACTTAGAAGATTTTTTAAAGAGGATATGACTTTCATGTTTAATTTTTTCCCCCTTCATTTAATTTATCATCCATTAATTCTCCTTCACTCTCACCAAGCCATGCCCTCTCAATGAAATTGCATTTACTGTATTTTTTATTTTATTTCATATAATTAGTTTTGAGTTACTTTAATTATGGTGATTTTACGTTAATGGCCTCTTTATGTCTCGCACGTCGTTAAAACATAATAATAGTTATAATAATAATAATAATAATAATAATAATAATAATAATAATAGTTATTTTAAACTTTCTATGGTAAGTTTTTCTAACAATAAAGTATAGTTGAAATATTTTACTATAATGCCAACTATTGCTTCATTATTTAAACAACTTTTGCCAGTGTTTTGGTACCTTCTATTCTTTCCTCCATCATTGCTCATTTAATCACAGGTTGAGAATTTACCAGCTGAGGAGAGAAGTAACAAGCAAATTATGTTTTTACTATGGAATCTGAAGAAAAAATACGCTTGTTTAAAATAGTAATTTTTTTTAGTCTATAAACAATGTTTCAGTATGCTCATTTTAAACTTATCCAAGATGAATGCTATTTTTTTTAAACGTTAGATTACTTAATCTAGTATTGAATAATACTATACCCGCCTCGGTGGCGTAGTTGGCTAACGCGCTAGTCGTGTTGAGCTCAACCACCAAGGACGGGGAGATTGAGGTTTGAATCTCGGTCGGGTAAACTGAGGGTGGTTTTTCATAAATGGTTTTCCACTCTACCTCCACGCAAATGCGGGTTCACTTCCTCTAATTCAACCTTCACAATTCCAAATCCATTAGCGTAATTAGTACTTAAAGCATATAATCCCAACGGGTAGTAAGACGTGGTGCTAAATAATAACCCTATTGTTTTGAACTATCGGTTTTATTTCATGTTTTTGAAACAGTTTGAATGAAAAGTAGCTAAAGTATTGTCAGATTATTGCTTATTCTTTTTACAAAATATATATTTAAACTAGTCCATTTTACAATTTCAAAATTCCCCCTCCTCCCTCTTTTAACATCTACAAATTCTAAAAGTGATAATTTAACGTACAGTTTCAATTCTAAAATATGTTCGAGTATACGAACTTTAATTTGATACTGGCTAAACTAGGGATACACACGCAACTTCCTTTTTAAATTATTGTTATTACTATGATAATATCGTGAATATATTGAGAAAAAGTAATATTTAAACAACATTGTTCAACAGAAAAGAGTTCTATTGTTTGCACCAATCCAAATATTTGCTGGGCTTGGCATGGTTAGTTTGGAATATAATTACAATTTATTTTTTCCCAGATCAAAACTCAATTCAGAAGAATCTTCCGATGTTGTCAATCAAGCAAGTGGTTCACACCCCGGTGTTGATACTGGTTCGCAGCACGAAATAAATTTTGCTGGATCTTCTCATTTTATTTCCACATTATCTCTGGAAGAATCTGATTTGTCTCAAACACACGATGATACATCTGAGTTAGAGCATACTTTTCTTGTATCAAAAGTGCAAGAAGATGTCATTGATGCAGATCACATTGAACTACACGGTAGAAGAATTGTAGATATTTCCTTTTTATTCAAACAAATACAATTAATGAGCCATCACCCTCTAACCAATTGTTCCTTTCAAGACATGTATCCTATCAAAGAAAAGTGTTATGGGTTGAAATCATTAATTACTTTTAAATGTAAACTGTGCAAAATAGAGCAGGTTCTGTGGACAGATAAGCCAAATTTGAATGTAATGGACGTCAACCCTGCCTCCGTATCGAGCACAACTAACTACTGGTGGTGGACACGCACAGTTAGAGGAAATAACCTCCACACTAAATATTCCAACTATGTCCTATAAGACTTTCTGGAAATATCATGACAAACTAGCCGATGCTTTAGAAAAAACTGCACAAAAAGAGATGGAGGAAGCTGTACAGTTAGAGATTGAAGAAGCAAAGAAGCGGAGTCATGTAGACAAAGACGGTGTTCCCTCTTGACCGTTGTGGCAGATGGTAGTTGGGCGAAAAGATCATACCGTACCAATTACAGCTCCCTATCTGGTGTGGTAAGAACACATTTAATAATAATATCACATATTTTGTACTTAAATACTGTAGTGAGTTCTTTAAGCACAAATCTTGGCTGTGGAGTCTCTGAGTAGAGCAATGTGTCCCGCACATGAGTAGTAACAGAGGCATTTAAAATATATAGGTCTCTTTACTCTTTAAAATACGCTAGTGTTTGTCTTTGTGTTTAATCTTTATTGGTACTGACACATAATATGCAAAGTGGTTTAATTTGACTTATTCATTTATATTAAGTCGATAATATTTAAGAAAATTAAAACAAAAAAATTACTAATAAGTAGGCCTACTTGACAAAGAACGTTATTATTCTAATATATATATATATTACATAATATGTGTGTAATCAATACAATGCATTATGTATAGCAAAATATATATTATGTATATCTTTTACTATATATATAATTTAATCTATATATATATATTATGTAATACAACTATCGTATATAATATATAATACTATGTAAATGATACATATCATATCATACAGTGGTTCTCAAACTTCTTAGTCACGTGAACCCCCTAACTAAGGAACAGATGATTATGGTAACCCTAGATGTAGGATAAATGATTATTAAATAATTATTATAATCATACATTTATATAATATTATAGGGGTAAATCCATCATATTCTTACAATTGCTTCAACCGTGAATAATGGAAATTCTACCCCCGACCAACTTTCACTATCAACCTCAACTATACCATCGTAACAAAGCATATTCAACGTTACAACTTCACATAATAAACATATACATATTCGGAAACATATCCTTTTAAAATTGAAAATACTGAGTCTAATAAAATATTATTCTAACATTGGCTACATCATCTCTTGTCGGGATTGTGTTTAGTATACATCATTGTTTAACCCTATTATATAAGATTTTATAAGATCTAAAAGTAATATAAAGGTATGTCACGGATTCGTTGGACGATCTCACGGACCTCCTGGACGAACTTTGAGAATATTTGATTTAATACATAAAAATCACATATATAAATTTTAATGGCATTTTGTAAAATATGTGTCTTATTTAAATATTCCCTGAATGCATTCAATTGATTTTTTTAATTTATTATTTTCAGGCTGCCATTATTGGATTTTACACCCGAAAAGTAATATTCATTGGGGTCAAAAATAAGTATTGCACCTTATGCATATGTGCAGAAAGAGGAAAAGAAGAACCAAAAGGTCACTCGTGTTACAAGAATTGGGGTACAACCAGAGTTCAACAAGTATGGAGGCAGGGATTATACTCGATGGCTTTTTAACCAGTGAAACCATGTATGGTGTAAGATATAATAGACTTATTGCTGATGGCGACAGTAGTGTTTACAAGAAAATATTGGATGCTAGGCCTTGCAAACACATTACAGTGGAAAAAGTTGAGTGTCGGAATCATCTTTTGAGAAATTACTGCAACAAAATAAGAGAAATAGTTGTAAACAGTTCCAAAGGCCGTTTCCCTTTGTTCTTCGTCAGAAAGTTGCAAATAACGTTGGCCGCCTGCGGAATGCTGTTACAATGGCAATAAAGCATCGAAAAAATACATTTGATCTAGATAGAGTTCATCAACTGAAACTTGACATACTCAATGGTCCTGACCATGTGTTTGGGAATCATTCGAGATGCGTTGAGCGCAATTATTTTTGTGATAGAATAGAAAAACGCAACATGTCCCCCACAGTTGTACAAGATCTCAAAAATACGGGAATTTATAATAGAATTATTTATGCCACTTCATTCTTGGCCAATAATGCAAGAAGTCTTATTGAAGATGTAGATAGCAACGTTGCAGAACATTATAATCATGAAGTTGCTAAATATGTCGGTGGTAAACGGATAAATTTTTCTCTTGGAAGGAGCTATCAAGCAAGATGTGCAGCAGCAGTGGTCCAGCACAACAGTGGTTTGACACAGTACCAACTACACAAAAGTATGTATGGAGAGAGTCCCGGAGCGTACTGCAAGTCAACGGAGATGCGTCGCAAAAGGAAAGTAGACACTCAAAGGATCAAACGCCAAGATAAACCGACATGTGCAAAAAAGATTTTTAATCTTTGTTCGAAAAGCGACAAGGATTATGGACCACGTGTGCAACGTCCTGATATGGATGACGTACAATTTAAGTTAGAATGTGATTCTTTTATTAGTTCTTTAACCTTAAGAGAAGATGAACGAAAAAAATTGAACGCTTTACTATCCTACAAAGAAACAATGGAGAATGGCTAGAAGAAAGAAGAAAGCGGATTACAGCATCAAGATTTGGAACAGTATGTAAAAGACGTCCACACACAGGCTGTGAGAAATTGGTTCAAGAAATGCTGTATAGCAAAGGTTTATCAACTACATCCATGGAGTACGGGGTAAAATATGAAGAAAGAGCACTTCAGGAGGTAGAAGCTGCTAAAGGGTTAAAGGTAAATAATTGTGGTCTGTTCGTGGATGAAAGTCTCCCATTCCTTGGGGCAACACCAGATGGTATACTCAACGATGGTCAAGGTATTGTTGAAGTTAAATGCCCACCTTCTATAGCTTCTATGCATCCAACAGAAGCAATACACCTGGGTAAATTCGCAACCCTCAAAAAAGATAATGGTATGATTGTCATGAACAAAAAGCACGACTACTATTATCAAGTTCAAGGACAGTTACACATCACGAGAAGAAGCTATTGTGTATTTGGTTTATGGACACCCCTTGGCTTACATCTTGTGGAAGTGAAACGAGACGATGGCTTTTGGCAGTCAGAAATGGAAGACAAGCTAACTACATTTTTTATGAACTGTCTGCTTCCTGAGTTGGTGGATCCAAGGTTCCCCAGGTCAATGCCCATAAGGAACCCACTCTACATTATCAAAGCTCAAGCAGAAATGCAGAAAAAGAAGAATAAATAGGAAAATGGCACCTATATATGCGTTTTTATTTTAAACAATTAATAAATATTACGCTGCAATTTAATGGATTTATTGTATATTTTTTGTTGCGGTTCAGTTCATAATTACAGCTGGTGCCTATTAAATTAAAGCTTAGAGGCTGACCAGATTATTTCCTTATAGTTATGTAATTATTTCAATTATTTTGCAATTTTGTTTTAGTTAATGTAAGCTATTAAGTTAATGAACGTATTATATCTTTCTATTTATGTAACTGTTCAATTGTTTTAGTAGTTTGTTTTAAATGTTGTAAGTGGTTGATAAAACTTACGCTAAGCACAGTAAGTATATGGACCTATGCATCTTTCTATATTTGTAACTATTCAGCATTTTTTATTTATTTTATTGTTGTAAGTTGTTCATAAGAATGTAATTTGTTTATCTAGATTGTTACCTTTTACTAACTATATTAAGTGCAAAGGAAACTCGTGGAGTGTTTTTAGATTAAACATAGCTAGTTAAATATGTACCTATTAAATGTCTCGCTCCGAGGATAACTTTTGTTCAGCCACCACCAATGAACAAATAATGCCAAGTTAATTAACAGAACATCTATTTGGTCAGATATGAACTGAGTGGGAAGAAGATTTCACTAGTATGGTTCTAATAAGCTTATATAAATATATGTATGTTTTTAAATGATTTGAATTCTATTGCTATATTATTGGAATTACTTTATTCATTATTATGTAAATTAATTGCTGTACACCATACCCATATAGTTTGTTCCACATATATCCAAATAATATTTGTTAAAATATTGTGTGTTTTAAAGTTATTAAGAATCAGTGGCGCATCCAGGAATTTACTTTAGGGTGAGAGGGGCATGTGTGTCAAAGCTATTATTTCTGCCCCCCAAAAAATTTCATCTAATTATATTAGTTAAATATTTTTTTTAAACTATACAAACACACAAATACACACACACACATATATATAAAGGTTGTTTAAAAAAAAGTTCAGAAATTATGAATCGTGCGCACATTAACACGAGTAAAATAATCTTGATAACTTTACATTACCTCCACTTGTGTCGATACGCCTGTAAACGCCATTATTATTATTATTATTATTATTATTATTATTATTATTATTATTATAAGAGTAAGAGAGAATATAGGTCGATGAACCAGTTCACATAGAAGTAAAGTAATAAAAAAATTAGGATGAAAATAAAATATTTTTTGGGTCTACATAGCACAAATGTATAACTTTATTACTTAAAAAAAGTGTTCATTCTGTCTTTCAATTTCCACAAAAATACCATATCTTCGAATTGGACAGTTGGGTGCTCTTTGAGGAATTTCTTGCGTTATTTGAATCGTCTGACAACCATTTTCAACTCACTGTTGCGAGTCTTATTCAAATGGAACACATTTGCTATATTACAATGTTTTTGTCAAAATCTATTTTCATGATTAAAAAAATGAAAATATGAAACTTCTAACAGTATTTGTAAAGTAAATTAGGCGTGAAGTGTGTAAATTCTATTAAATTGAAAAAGATTAAAAAAAATGATTTTTTCGCCAACTTAGGCCACTTTTTCTGACTCAATATTTTTTTTAAAGATAGTTCCAATTTTTTTAACAGTCCATCACCCAGAACAAAGTGTGATTTTCACTTCTTTTTTTTCTGGCAACCAAATGCTGGTACACTTATTTTAATTCTTACCTCCTTTTATCATGTATTTAAATAAATAGCGTAAGTATCGACCGTAAAAACTAGTCAATGAAAAAAACAGAAGGAAAGGGCAATTTTTTTAATATTAGGAAGAAGAAAGAAATATGACTTCTGTGCTGGGGTCCGGGGTTCAATCCTCGGTCCCGGCAAAGATTTATCTGAATGCCAATCCCTTTCTTCACCTCTGACAAGACATCTTGTGAATTTGTGGAATGCCAGGCCTCCACCGTGGTTCGGATTCCACGTTAAACTGTAGGTCCTCCATTTCATTTCACAATCATCCTACCATTACACATTAGGGTTAGTGCGTGTAACCCGAATGGGTAGTAAGACGCGGTACTAATAATAATAATGATATACAGTGGGTAAGAGATAAAATAAATAAAAATGTCACCATTTATTGTAAATAGTGATTTCCTTGGGTAACTAAAATATTGTACTTTGGAGCCCTTGTCCTTTGACTTGGGACGACATTCTAACAAAACACCGAGATTGCGGCTCGAAACTCCACACTACTCCTTAGAGCAGAGGTGGGCAAATTTTCTCCTCGAGGACCACATGGACATCTGTAAGGTGTTTAGTGGGCCGCATGTAACAAAAATCTAAATTAACTAAATTATCAACTTTATTTTCACGCAAAATTGCCTATATTAGTCATATAACCATAAAAGTTTGACACACAAAAAAGTAGCAAATAAAGTCTAATGTGTCATAACAAATAGAACTAAATATGTCATGTACTCATGTTAATGCTTAACCTAGCAAATGTTGATTAATAACTACTCAAATTGCTATCGTTAATGGAATCTATGCAACTGTCCAAAATCCTGCACGAGTTTGTCGAAGTCAGGATTCAGCTTGTTCGTCCTCAATTCGCAAAACACTTTGTAGATTTGAGTAACCTGTTCTTTGCTTTGTTAATGTTCACGCATGAGAAAGCCTGTTCACATATATAGGTAGAAGCAAATAACACAAACATATTTCTGGTAAACGTTTTCTAATTACTAAGCTTTTCTCTACAAGTGATGCATATAATTCAGTTAGTTTCATATTCTTAAAAGTCTCCTTTAGATCATTGTTTGCTTGAAGATTGATTAAATCAAACTGGAGCTCATTTGATTTGCTCTTACACATGGAACATTATAATCGAGCCTGCTCACTTGTTCAAATGTTTAAAAACATGCACTGATTATCTATTTAATTTGACATTTTTGTTAGTAAAATCACAACAATTTTACAATTGCGTGCGGCCATCAAGCGGCCCGTGGGCCGTAGTTTATACACCGCTGCCTTAGAGAGCATCATCATGATAGCTTTTCTTTGGTTTTGTAGTAAGCAACAAAATTGAAAGGATTAGGGGTGGTGGTGGTGGCCTGGAGTAATGACACTCCGAAAGGGGAAGGGAGAGTATTAGAGGGGAGAGAGAGGTTGGTGTTGTTACTGCCCTAGCTACAGCAGCGCAGCTCCGGTGAGGTGTTAGCACATGGTACTACTTGGAGTAGAGATTTGCCAAACCTCGAGATGTCCATCCGAATCTTAAAGGGGAGGGTTTTCTTTGTCACAACCCTAAATTTCTATCATTATATGGTTTTGAAATAGGGATTGTTTGTCCCGAGTACCTTTCAAAATACATACTAGAAATATACTATAATTTCAAAAATTGTTGTGCGACTCTAGTGACCATTCCGAGACCACGTCGCCCTTAACCCCTTCTTCCTCGAGCCCTCCCCCGCGCGGTCTGCTAAACGGGCCACCGTCCTCCCCAAGGCCCGTCCACTAAGTTCCAAACACTCTAAGAGATCGCGCCAGGACGAAGGGCTCGATCAAGCTAAAGACCATAAACAATAAAAGGGAAAAAAACCCTATTCAAAGGTAAAAACATGTAATATGATGCAGTAGTTTTAGTCTTAGATTAAGAATAAGAAGGTTATAATAGACATGATAGAATAAGTTAGAGAATAAGACCGAGGAGGAGGGTTGGGCCCACCCTCCTCTCAATGATAGAGATTGCACATGTATAGACATAAGAAAAAAATAAATAATAAACAGCACCTGTCTCCTACCTATTGTTTTAGTTTCATTTCTGTAACCCAAACACCCTTCTGCGCTCAGAACCATCCGGGCTGCCACTTATCCTTCACCCCTCCCCAGCACCTGTCTCCTACCTAATGATTTAGTTTCATTTCTTTACCACAAACACTCCTCTGCGCTCAGAACCATTCGGGCTGCCATTTATCCTTCACCCATCCCCCCCCTTTTTTTCTTATAATTCTTTGCGCTCAGAACCATTCGGGCTGCCACTTATCCTTCACCCCTCCCCACCTCCTTTTTTTCTTACAATCTTTTTATGCGCTCAGAACCATTCGGGCTGCCACACCTCATGACCCCCCTTCAACACCATTCCCGTACCGTCGCAGCAAGGGAGGTATCTGCCGTAAGGTCAGGGGAGAACAATCGTATTTTCAAGGCCCTCATCACACTGACACCTTTCCTATATCCATCTGCGTCATCCTCCCCGAAACCTGTTCCCACGCAATCCACCTACCGATTACGACCCCTCTCTCTTCCTCTTCCTTACTATCTAGTCAACTATCACCCCCTGCTCCTCTCAGACCCAGAAGAACACACCAAAAATGCCTCACCAATAAAAAGGTGCAGCTGTAACTTCGCGACCTAGGTTTAGAAGACGCCCCGTCCAGCTCCCCGAAGCATGAAAGGACAGTACCAGGAACGACAAACTATAGTCGGGTAGATACTCTGAAAGGACGGACATATTCGGGAAGAGACATTTACATGGGGAGAAGGGTAGGAGAGGGGAAAAAAAAGGGGGGGGGGGGGGGAGTTAGTTTCCTAAAAATGAGGCAAACGACAACTAGTGATAGCAGATGGCCGCTGAGTTTACCACAAGTAAACCACTCCTTATTTTGTCTACGTCCGGCCAAGGTGTATGATGTTTGTTAGTTGTAGCTCCTCTAAGCAGTGTAGAACAGTCAGCTGGGGCACTTTCCTCAAGTTAGGTGTTTCCAGCAACATGATTTCACCTAGAGTATAAACCTGCCACACATTATTAGAATTTATTTGTTCTTGTATTTCAGTATCAATCATATAAAATGTAAATTAAACTTAGCTACCTGCCAAGAATATTTATCACACAGTTATTCTTCAAAAGACATGAAATAAAACATTAACAACGTATACCGAGTATTAACTGCGATTGCATTTTGACTTTAATAATACTTCATTGATAATTAAAAACCACTGAATTAAACAACTCTAAGCAAAATATAAACATCACTAAAACAAAACTAAAATTCACAGCCTACTATATGTAATTTACACTTTGATGTCCACCAAGTTGTAGGGACTTACTCATGTTCACTGTAAGTTTCAATATTTTTTTGGTCTATTTATTTATTTTATTTAATCATTTTGATGTGTGCGTAAGTAGACATGGTGAGATTCTACCTGGTGCTGAAGATCCGTTGGAGCAGTAACCCAAGTAGTCCTACCTGGGGTTATGATGAGATGATCTTGGTGGATTCTGATCAGACTCACATTACAGAAGTTATGATGAGAATGAGGTTATTTCATTTACCGAAAGAGAGTGCAGACATGAAAATAAACTGAGAGGTTGAGCCGTGGTGGTGACGCACGTCCACCTTTGAGGAAAACACTTTGTGAACTAAAAGGGAAACGCACATAAAATCACGAGAGAGCAATTGTACCACCCTTACAAAACATAATTAATGAAAGAAATGGCGGTAGACAGAAAAATGTGACGATTATATAAATTAATAATGAATTAATATAAGAAATATTTAATTAAGTAAATAATAATAAAATGTATAATAAAATATAAATAAATACTATACACCTATTTTATAGCAGTTTAGTGTGAGTTAACTTATTATGTTTAGACAGACACTGGTTTGTGTTTGTTTATTGAAATCTTAACTTTTGAATCAAGTAAACTATCGAGGCTATAATTAATGAAGTTTGGCCAGTTTGTTTACTATCATTTGTCATTTATTAGCCAGGATGGCACATTCTAACTTTGATTATCTGTAATTCTTATGTCCTGCCACAGGCCTAAACTATCATAGAATATGATCTTTTCTGAACAATTCTTGCATATCCTCAGTTATTGTATCTACTCTAGTTGTTTACCTTGCTGCTTACATTTTGCTGTCTGAGAATAAACATGTTGTCAAATGTTTATATGACTTAACTGATACTAGTAATTAATGGGCCACTACCCTCTATTTTCTTGAGATCATTTATCAACTCTCGTCTTTATTTACAATATTTTATTAAGTGTTTGGACTCGCAACATGGGCTGGATGTAAAGTGTTTGTCAAATTATAAATTCCTGGAGATTACACTTTGTTTTCCTGTTTGTATTACTTTGTACACTGGTTTGTTGCTTGAGCTTACTATTGACATAGGGTCAACCAGCCGAGTAGCATGAACAGCAGTATAAACAAGGCCTAATGCGTCCTCTACCACTTTCCTCCTTTTCTGCTATTTCTTCTTGCTCCTCTGTTTCATTCTCATCCCTTTCCTCTTTCGGGTTGAACATCATCTCAAAATATCTCATCTATAACATTCTTACTTCAACCATCATCCTAGCTTTTTGTTTTTCCTTTCCCCTCCTGTTTCTTACTTGGTTATATAATACCTTCTTACTTTTTTCCGCGCCGCATTCCAGCATGTCTGTCCATTTTTGCATCTAATCCATCCTAGCTTTCCATAATTCTTGCTTCACTCTTTTCTTCCTCTACCTATATTCTTCCTTTGTTTCCTTATTCCTATTCTTAAATACCTTCTGACTGCTTTTTTCCTCTCCTCCACTGCTTTCTTCACTCTTTTGTTCTACCAGGGTGTCTCCTTCCACTACCTCTTATCACTCGTCCTCCCACATACCTCCTCATCAGCTCCCACCCGAGTGTTCTTAAACCTTTCCCATTCAACCTCTACACTTTGTATCTCATCCTTGGGTATTAAGCTTCTTGCCTTTCTTAGGTACAGCTCTCTTTCCTCTTCATTTTCTAGCCTCCACACCCTTATTCTTCTTTCTTGTATTACTATCTTTCTCCAACATTCCCATCCCTCTGTCTGCCACCAACAACCTGTGGTCACACTCTAAGAACAGTTTCAAAGTTGTCATGAAAACTAAAACATAGTATTTTAAAACATCCCAAGAGATTTAGACCATTTTTTCTAGTGTTCTTTACCATTCTAACGTAGAAAAAATAATATAGCCAAAAATAGATTTTATAATACATTTTTTATTCAAAATCGTGTTTCAACTCAGCCTTTCTACCTGCCTGGGCTACACAAATAGTAAATATGCTAGTGGGATAGGATGAAGAAGGTTTAATTGAGAGGGGATATACCCACACTTACATGAAGGAAATTTGGGAAATAATTTAGATATAAACATCCTCAATTTTCTCAGCTTTGTTTACTGAAAGGAATTTAAAAAATGAATTGAATTTTCATAAATCACTTGACGATTTTGTTCAAAATATATATCTAGTGAATGTTTGACCTGACAAATAACACTGTAAATTTGTTTTTTGGTAGCAAATTTGTTTAAAAGTAGTTTATTGATAAGAGACTATAGCAATATTTTTTTAATGGAAATATATATATATATATATATTTTTTTTTTTTTCAAAAATATAGCTGGGATAACTTGTTTTTAGAGGAAAAATTCATTTAAGGGTAATAATAATAATTTACTCATGACCCAATTTTTTTAAGTTTCTTTGGAAAAATATATTTTAATGATTTTGTTCAAAATTGGTATCTGAGAACTATTTTGAAATATAAATATTAATGTATATTTATTTTTCTAAAATAAATTAATTTAATTGTATATACTAGAAAATTAGAAATATTTCGAAAAAGGCATTTAAGAGTATGTTCAAAATGGATATCTGGGAAATGTTTTTCACAATAGATAACATATTTTTATTTTTACAAAATACAAATTATTTGATATTAATTTACAAATAAGTAAATAAAAAAACTAAGAACTACCATAAAGGAGAATATGTTTGTGTTTATGAGATACACTTCATGAGAAAGTTTTTACAATTGTGTTACGCCATTTATTTAAGAAGAAACAATGACTTAATACATCAACATTTAGGACATGTAACATATATACAACAATTTTACTTATTTATTTTGAAATTACATATTTGTGAAATTCAATCGATGTAGAACCACTATTCACTTTTTTTCTTCATGTTTCCATAGATAGATTGTCCCAGGTAGAAAAAACCCGACACTAAGTGAATTTCAACATATACATTGAAAGGAAATAACTATCTATTTATGTTCTTGAAGTAAACCATGTTTCATCAAAATTATTTAATACAACTCCATAGTAGCAAAATATATTATTAATTTAGTTTACAAATTATTTAAGATAGTCACAATTTTAAGATGAAAATCGATGATTTAATGGGTTTTCCGGTGACTTCATCCAGTCTTTTCTTAAAATTTGTTTCAGCTGTGACAATCTAAGCGTGGGATTTTCACTCTTAATTCTGGGCATGTTAACTTCCTCGAATGCTGTGTAGGCCGCTTTTAATCTTTTTTCTGGATGCCGATCAACATCTGGATCCTTAACACTGAATAAATCAAAAGTGATGTGTTAATTACTAAACACAATCAACTAAAGTATAACCAACAATGTTTTGTTCATGAATTTATATATATAATACAGGTTCTTCATTTCCCTTGGCCCCCGAGCTTCTCTTATAACTTCCAAAATAATGGACGCAACTCAGTGAAATCTGCTACATACATACGTTGGTGTATCAGAAGCATGGTGCTGGAAGGGCACGAGGGGCGGTGCTACTCTCTAGTCTGTGTGTGGCACCTGCGCCAAGTGAATACAATTGTGTTGGTGCGATGCATCTGAATGTGTTGTTGTCAACAGTCGGAGTATGAAGTGGTACACAGTGAAAAAGCGCATGTTCTGGAAGACTGTTAATAAAGGCATGCCAAAGACATAGCAAATTTCACTAAATTAAGTCCAATATTTTAGGGAAACCCAGAGGCTGTGAGCGAGTGAAGCACTCTGTAGTTGTAAAGTAAGTGATAATGAAGGAAGCCAACCTGAAAGGATAATAGGGTTAGGCCTAGATAGGAACAAACACACTTCTCTTCATTTATTCTTACACTTTTCACACTTACAACTTCTTTATACTTTCACAGTTGTGCAACATTGTTTTTTAAATACTCAGAAATATTCCTTTCCGTATAAAGAGACACATATATAGATAAAGCGTACAATACAAAGATATATGTGACTGTTTGAAGAATTTGAAAAATAAATGAAAATTATCTGTGCTACCCAATGAATAAACAGAATGGAGGCTTGAATAGATAGATATCTTGATGAAAAATTAATAAAAAATTATATAAGACTAATTAAAATAATATATTAATAATTAAAGGTTAGCTAAATAAATTAAATAAGCATTTATCAATTTTTGATGAGAATATATTTAGATAAGGAAAACTTCTTTTCGCTTTTATGAGGTAAATGTGTTATATTTGGCAGAAGGTACAAAAAAGGAACAAAGAATACTTATAGCTTTTACAAGAAAAAGAAGAACACAGTTCACACTTTACACTGCTGCCAATGGACAAATAAGTAATGGCTGCCTCTAGAATCAAATCAATCACTACCACCTAAACCCTCGACCCAGGTTTCATTTTATCGGAACTCAACCAGGGAAAAGTGTGAAACGTGCAACAAACTTCCTAAAAGAGGAAACAAAAAAAAAACACAAAAGGAAGAAAAAGGAAAATTAAAAAGAATTATAAGAAAATTAGATAGGAACATGTAAAGTGTATCATTCTTAACAATTTTCCTTTTTCACCCTTCCTCCCCCCCCTCTCTTCTAGGAAGTTGTGTTGAACGTTTCCCACTCCTCCCTGATGAGTTCCGATAGAATGAAACCTAGGTCGAGGGTTTGGGTGGTAGTGATTGATTTTATTCTAGAGGCAGCCATTACTTCTTTGTCCATTGGCAGCAGTGTAAAGTGTGAACTGTGTTCTTCTTTTCATTATAAGAGCCATATTGTGTTTTTTTCTTTTATATGTGTCTATCCACCTTTCCTGAACCTTCTTACAAATATAATACAGTTTTTATGAGAATATTGAAACAAGAAAGAATATATTTATATAGTTGAAACTTAAGAATGGACCGGAATGACATTTTTAAGGCAGGATGGGAAATTATAAAAATTACTATTTAGAATAATTTTAGATTAATATATATTGAATTTTAAACTAATATGATAACACTTGTAAAAGTTATGACATTATTAGGCATAAAATAAATATTATTAATAGAATATCATAAAAACATAATATAAATAGGGTGTGTGAATAGCATATTTTATCGACTCAAGTAGCAAAATTTTGAGCAAATATTAAATAATACAAATTGAATAGTTTCTTTGATGGAAATTATTTTTACTATTTAATTTATTTTGAAAATGGTGTTTTATATCGAACTATGAGGTTACTTAGTGTGGGAAGTGCAACTTGAGGAGCGTTTGTTGACTCTGTACCTACTTGTAGTATAAAAAGTTAGCTTTAGCCGGTTAATATTATTTATTTAGGTACAGTAGAGGGACTAAGGCTGTTTATTTGATACTCTTTTTGTGTAAGGAATTGTATTGTTTCTATTAAGGGTTGGTCCTCTTATTCTTAGCGATGTTTTGTTTGATAATAGGGTGAAATTGCTGCCCAGCACATACGATACATGTGTACATTCTTTCCTTTAAATTACATTTACTTGTAAATTTTATCATCACTAAGAGCAACAATATTATTACCTTAGAACAGCAATGGCTTCTTCTACAGAGCGAGCTTCATCTCCTTCAACTTGTATCCTGTTGATGTTTTCTTCCAGTGGTTTTTCAATATGGGTCACTGGCTCCTTTACTTTGCAAACACACGCTAATTGGCGTTTTTCATTTTCAGCCTGGAAATAAACATTAAATACAATCTGCCTTACAAACCAGCAAATATAAATTCATATTAGCAGATACAAATGTTTCAAGTTGATATGTAAGTTAAGCTAAAGCTGAAATTGTATCAAACATATTGACTAAACTATAAATACTTTGCATAAAATAAGTCAAACAAAATAAATTTAAGCTTAGTAAAAATTAGGTTTGGGACGATACCAAGCCCAGATTGAATAATCGGCAGATTATGACACGATAGGGTTCAAGTTGATGAGTGGCCACACGCTCGTTTATTGTTCATGACAGGTGTTTGGACTGCATTTTAGTGTGAAATAGTGGACACTAATGCTATGGAGAAAAGTCTTGTTCTGTGTACCTTTGCATTTGTGCTTGGTGAGTGGGCAGGGCAACTGAAGGGGAGAAGACTTATATTTGGAAAAATAAGTTGAAAAGGACAGGCAGTGAAGACTCATGCTAGCTGAAAAAATAGATCGAAATTAACTATGTAGGAAAAAGACCGCAATGGAGGCCAAGAAAGAGATGAGAGGAGCAGAAAACAGAAAGTGTTCAAGTGAGAGGAGAAGAATGGAAACCATTAAAGGAGGAAGAATGGTCGCAGGATGGAGGGAGATTGAAAGCATTTTACTAAAGTGACCCGGCCATAGGTTGTAAACAGTTGATGATGACCTGGATACTTAAGTAAAACTAAATCACCTATTTTATCCTCTTGAAGGAATTGTGGGAGGGGATAGTTAAATGATAAAAGAACCAGTAAGTGAGAGAGAGAGAAAGGACTGGAGGGTAGATTTCAAGGTCAACACTTGGTGAGGAGAAACTGTCTGAAGTATGACCACATATCTCATGACTGTCCATAAGAAAGAAGACCAATAAAGTGTTTAGACCTTGGAACATAACTGCTGCTTCAGAGAGAGAGAGAGAGAGAGAGAGAGAGAGAGAGCCCACATCACATCAACTTCGGGCAATGGTTCTGAAAATAATTTAGGATTGTCTGTGAAAGAAGTGTAAATAAGGTTCCATTCACTTGTGGACACCAGCAGCAATTAGATCAAGCTCATGAAATAATCATTCAACAAAAGCTATTAATGATTTTGATACAAAAGAAATAGTAATATCACGGCGGCAGAAGTAGCGATAGACAATGTCTTAATACATAGTTTAGAGCTACTAGTGATTCTGACAGTGCTCAAACCACTGAGTTAATTATAGGTAGAACATGGACAGAGCAACCAATTTAGCATTTGTCAAGTTGGGGAAACAACGCTATGTGGGAGGAAAAAGTATGAACATCCATTTAAGCAATTGGATTTACCTTAGATGATGTAAGAAAAGGTAGGTGAATTTTATAAAAATTCATCCATTAATATTCAATAGTGCTATGTGTAAGCTAAACAAAACTGATACTAATTTGGGTCAGGAGAAGGAGTTTAGGTTGTCGAACCTACAAGTGAATTAGTGTGTGCTAAGCTTATGTTACAAGCAGTGGCATCAATGGACTAGTAGGACTAGGCAAGTCCCCGGACATTTTTAGTACATCTATTTTTAGTTAAATTTCCACAGGAAATAAAAGTATGAAATAAAATCTATCCAAGTCTCAATTTGCATCACAATACCCAACAATATTCTCGCTATTTGTGCCCCCGTACAATGACAACACATTAACACCAGAAGCGCTGTCACAATACTCCAATAATCAAATCTATTCCTGCTATTTGCGCGGCCCCCTTCCCCTCCCCCAACTATAATGAAAAGCGCTCGAGTCTTATCGGCTTTCCCGAGGAGAGGGCCAGGTGAAGCCATCCTAGTCCGTCTGTATAGTAAGATATATGCTAACACTTGGCGTTCTGTCACAAGTGAATGTCATCTTTGTTTGCTTCTTATAAGTGGTAGTGGTAGTGTTGTGGTTGCTAAGCTTATGTAATTGTCCCCATTGATGAAAGAGATCTTGTCAATTTAGTTTGAGAATGTTTGAAAGTGTGAAATATGGAAAGGGACTCGGATTTGAAAACTGTTCCCTCACAACAAAGCTTGGGGAAGGGACCTGAGACAAGTAGCAGGGTTATTGAAGGTAGTTCAGCGGGATGTAGCAGTGCCGATCACCTTTCTCAGTGCTCTGCTCTCGACCGATTATTCGCAGTTTCGTTTGGAGCCCTCACTTTTGAAGAAAAGCAGCAAATAATA
>JBCFYV010002065.1:0-40187 GCA_039000515.1 Timema cristinae
TTGGAAACGTGCAAAAAAAGCTTGCTACCTTGACAATTACACTAGACCCACACTACGTCAAAGTAAAATTTGCTATATTTCAGTGCAAACTGAGTGCACATGATCTATTATAAAACACCGAGTGGTGAGTTTTAGTTACCCAGGTAAACCCCAAGACAGTTGATCGCGCCCTGCCAGCATGTCACCTAGGAGAGAAGGGAACGAGTTGAGCCCCGGGGAAGTAGGCGTGCATGTAGGGACTCTGCCAGTGTGTACTGCAAACAACCACCAGCACTGCTCATATGAGGAAAAACGCTGGCAAACAAACTCAAACACAAAAATAGCATAGTATTTAGAGAGATCCCTTTAGCAATTAAAGTTCCATACAATGTGATGTATAAAAAATTCCATGAAAGGAATAAGTATAATTGACTTTTTAAACGTATTTTCCCTTTAAATCAAAATCTTATTATAAAGTAAGATATTGAACCCCCTCGGTGGCAAGTTGGCTAACGCGCTAGTCGTGTTGAGCTCGACCCCCGAGGAGGGGGAGATTGATTTCGAATCTCAGTCGGGTGAACTGGGTGTTTTTTCCTAAATGGTTTTTTTCCACTCTCCCTCCACGCAAATGCGGGTTCACTTCCTCTAATTCAATCTCCCAATTTCATAATCCATTACCCGTAATTAGTACTTAAAGCGTAATAACCTAATGGGTAGTAAGACGTGGTGCTAAATAATAAATAAATAATAGTAAAAATTTGGTAGGGGAAAAGATCTTTCAAAAGCGAACTTTCTAGCAAAATAATTGTATATCAAACGTTTGACTTTTTGTTGTTTTTAACACTTTTTCTCTCAAAGATGTTTCTTGGTAAACCTTTTATTTGTAGCTATTGTTGTTAACTTTCGTGCTGGGTATGTATTAATTATATATTTTGAATTGAAGTTTTTTTTTTGAAGTTATAGCAACCATCATCCTAATTTATTTATAATCAATAAATAAGTTTAAAAGAAATTAAAGATTAAAATTGATTGATGGGTTCTGTTGGGACAGGGTTTTCCTTTACATTGAAATTTTTTCCTTAAAATTGTCGACGAAACTAATGTTCTTTAAGGAAATTATTTGACTTGATTAAATTATTTGGAAGATTCGATTACCGTTTTGTGTTTCAAAAATTTTTTTTCTCTCTCTGTATTTTTTTACTTTACTACTCTATTTCACCTTTTTGTAATATATGGAATGTTTGATATATTTTTCGTCCTATTTCTTTTTAAGAAAAAAAGGTCACTATTTTTTAAAATATACGAAATACGATTTTTTTTACTATAATAATATAAAGCTTTATTTTATTGCTAACATGAGCACAAAATTTCTTAGAATATGAGGAATAGAGATTATAAATATTTTTTGTATATGAAAAAGACTAAAGAAATTGAATTTAAAATAAAATTCCTTGCATATTCTTTCGAACCCAATCCCTTTACTGTTATCGAGATTTTTTTTTCGATACAAGTTCAGTATCAATATCTTGCTTTAAATTTAAAGGGTAAACGAAATTTGGGATACCTTCTTTCAATAACACATTCCCCTCCAACTATTTGTGAATAATTCGTACCTATACAGATACTTATCTTAATCTTAATGTGATTTTGACACCCAATTAGGATATAGTGATTAAGACTGTTAATATCTTTACATATTTAAATAAATTAATGTTTAAAGGACATTTTTCAATAATACATGATTTTTTAAAAAAAAGTGAATTCTGTACTACATTTAAAAATACAAATATGCTGAACGTTTTCATTAATTGTGAGTGGCTCTATTTTAAATGTTTATTTCTCGTTCTTCTATATAAATAAAAGACCACACATTTCGTCACAGATGCCCGGAGAGATATCCGAGCGTGAAAAAAAGCTCGTCACAGACCCACGGGTTGCCGGAGATACTCGACGTGAAAAAAACTTTCTCTGGTAGCAGCGGGGGGATTCTTTTCACAGCCGAGAGTTCAAGTCTCGCTACTCTCCATCAGTTTTTTATTTCCACTGTCCTGAGTGTGAGATAAATAGACTCATCCCACGAGTGCACAAAGCTTATATAAAGTCTTTGTTATAAATCCCAAACCCATTCCAAAAAGGGTTTACAACTTTATTTTTTCTGACTCCTTCTGTGTTTTTAAACACATACTATCAATGGGTTGATATATACCTCGCCTAAACGGAGATATATTATTAAGAAACCAAGTCTTACTATTAGGTGAGAGGGGTAGGAACGAGTGACTTCGTTTTGGGGTCCGGGATTTGATCCTGACCGTCACACGCGGGTGAATTTCCTCCACAGCGTGTTATTTAATTTAGGTTTACAGCCACCAGATTAAAGAAAGGAATATACTTATCTTTTAATAAAATTAACATCAAGTCGAGTTTTTCATAAAAGCTTATTAAGTTTACGGTATTATTAAAAGGCTTATAAGACAAACTATCACATTTTATGTGCTTTTATTTTTGTTTTCCCTAATAACTGTTTAGAAAAAACCAAATCAATTTAAATATTTATTTTAAAAAACGATGAAAATTACATCTTACGATTAAAACTAAATGCCTTTTTTATTTTTTAAAAAATCTTGATCTTGACGAATTACAGTATATAGCCCCCATCGGCCTAAGTAAAACAATTTTAGATCATTCCAACTTTATTTATGTGCTACATTTCTGAGTATCTAATCTAACTAATATACAGAGATAAGGGAAAAGATAAATTTTTAAGTACAAAATAACTAGCATTTGCTTGGAGAGGGTAATAATTTTTGCAATTAAAATTTTAATTGTGGAAAAACCACACTAATTTTAAATTGGCTAAATATGTTTCAAAGATAGTACGTCGTTAATGACGCTGGCATTTTGGCCTAGCTGTTTCCTGAGGGGTCATAATGTCTTGTTTGAAACAATGATTGATGAAGGCCAGACTGCCCCAAACACTATAGTCCAATTATGATAAAAAGGCCTTATGTAAGAGCTAGAAAAGTTATTATACCCACACTCACTTTAATCATACGCATTCATCGTAATTTTTCGAAATACCTGTAATTACCCATCACTGGCTCTACATCCAATAAGAATAAAACTTTTTAAGAACACAATGAGCATGATTTTTTAAATGGTTTGTTTTTTTAAGAAAGTGCCCAAATAAGACTATTAATTACAAAAATTTTTATTGGCTATGCCAAAAAGGGAGAGTATTTTTTTGGTTAAAACCCTCCTCCAAAAATATTATTCATCATTGGGTCATCAATCTTGCCATTAATTTTCTCATCCCTCCACTTTTGTCTATTTGGTAAATTTCTTTTTTTTTACGTCTTTTGTACCTTCTTCTGGCCGACATCATTCGCTATCTGATTCATTTACTCCATTCTTGGTCCCCTCTTGAATTTTCCCCCTTCCATATCTCCTTCTATAATTATCTTCGTCAAACTATCATGTCTCAGTATATGTCCTACCATGTTAAACACTTTTTTTTTTTTTTGCTCTTTACCTTTTCAAAGTTCCTTTAAATCGTTTGCTTTTTTTAAAGCGTGAAATATTTTTATAGTGTAACTTTGTGTTTCTCTTTAGTGATTAGGTTAGTAAATTATTTGATTTTTAAATAAAATTCATAACAACAATCCCGATTATATTGATTAAAAAAAAATTTTAAAAAAAAAATTTCCTTCAGAACGTCACCCACGAGCCAGCACAATAAGATCACACCTCCTCAATATATACATGGTTATATGCTATATTAATCGAACTCGGTGCTCTTCAAGCAAAGTTCCCACCACAGGACCCAATGTTTGTGGGTTCTAGCCCAGACAAGGTCCGGTTTAGTTTTTTTGAGCATAAAAAATACGTATAAAATCTTCCTTCGGAAGGGAAGTAAATCGTCGGGTCCCATGTTGTGGGGTATGTAAAGAAACCTGGAATTTTTATGTGAAGATAACATCTGGAAAAAATTTGGTAGACCCCTTTCGTGTTCGCTTATAAAAATTCAGTGGGGAAAGGGCAACTGAATTCCCCACACCTTCCTAAACTCCCCCAATCATAGGTTTCTCCCAGATGGTTCAGGTGGCACTAACCAGCCGAAGAACTGAGTGCATGCCCAGCTCAGAGGGATATAAATCACCCTCAAACCAATCTTCGGGTTGTTGACTTAAGAAAAGACGTTTGCTATAACGTAACATTTGAATTAATTTTGGGTGCATCTCTTAAGCTCACGGGCTACTCAAATTTAAATTAAAATCACAAATCGGATCGTCTTAACCCCTTAGTTTTGTGCGTGACAGAAGTATGGCAATGTTGTAGGGTGAACATTTAGAACCGGGGTAGGTTTAGGTATTTCACCACGTCTTACTACCCGTTCGGGTTATACGCTAAGTAATAATTACGCTAATGGGTTAGGACTTGGGAAGGTTAAATTTAGAAGAATGAACCCCATTAGCGTGAAGGGAGAAAACCATTAGCTAAAGCCACCCCCGTTCCGACTGAGACTCAACCTTGATCTCCCCGTCCTCAGCAGTCAGCTCAACATGAAACTACGGGGTTAGCCAACTACGCCACTGAGGTGGGTTATAGTATCAACACAGAATTTGGTAACCTTTGTCTTACATATAAATAATGTACTGTACATTTAAAATCAAAAGAAATCGAATACTAACAGTACATCTATACAATATTTCTTAAAAGCTCTGAAACGCGCTGTAACGTTTCAGAAATCTCAAACTATTTAAGTAATGTTTTATTATTTAAAAGTATGTATCACCCAAAAATGGAGGTGAAATTGTTTTTCAAGAAACAAAAAACCTATTGTTGTTTTGAATCAACAACAATTTTACTATATTATTTTTTTATTCTTTTCTTTAAATGTCTAGTAATATAATTAAAAAAGTGGAAAACTGAAGGAAGATCACATACTAAAAGATGAATACGTGAAATTAGATATAGCAACATTTATAGTGTCAGGTTTAAAAATTCTTCTTGTGAAAATTAACTGTAGGTCACGACGTTCAACGAGAAATGTACACTTCTGAGAAGAAGGTAAAAAGTGAAAAACATAGATCTAGATTTCCTCAAACAAATAAAAGTTTTTTTTATTTTAGGGTTACGATCCCAACAGGAAATTTAAAACATTAGAGAGTGATTTTGATGCTTCCAGACTGCCTAAAACTTCAGGCGATAATTATCTCTTCATGCGGCGATGGTAGTAACCTCTCTACGTCCTGTAGTCCTTACCCCGGCATGATGACCCTCTCCCACATCTCCCATGATCTCCTCCCAATTCTCAGTTCGACGGGACGTTCTCAGGAACCAGTGTCCTCCCAAATATCCTGGCTTCACATCCGGTAAAACCCTCCTTCCCCTTTAAAGTCCTGCAGGGAGTCAGCGATGTAGTCATACCATCTCCTTGCCTGAACAATCACAACCAATCACTATATAAACCCGTTTTTATCCGAATCGTGGTTATCCTAAATTGCGGTTCACCCCGGAACAACCCTTTTAATAAGAAAACATATTGTATTAATAAAAAACACCCAGTATCAACCCACGATCGGGCCATGCCCAACGGAGGGTCACTGGCCACCGTATTTGGTGAAGATAATAACCAACTTCCCGCAAATATAGGGTAGGGTGTCTTGTGGGCAGTACAACAACCCTCTGGACATTTTAAACTCGGTTTCTAGACCGAACCGCTATATTTAATTTAAAATATCACCCCTTTTGTCTTCACGAAGCTTATTGACCCCGTTTCCAACTCACTGTTTAACAGAAAATCTGGAAATGCCGGTATTGAACCCCGAACCACTAAACTGAAAAAGAATTTTAAACACTGTTTCTTTCTACCCTTTGGATTATACGCTTTAGTATTAATTACAATAATGACTAGGAAAATTTGGGGAAAGGGGGAATTTAGTGCAAGTGAACTCACTTATGTTGGAGAGATAGTGGAAAAAACATTTTAAAAATCCCCCCCTTCACCCCCCGTTCACCCGACAGAGAATCGAGCCTCGAATATCCCCGTCCTCACAGTTTTTAGCTCAACACGTAACTACTGCGTTAGCTAACTACGCCACCAAGGCGGGTCTCTTAAAAATTAAACTAGGAACCTGAAACCATTAGAACACAGAGTGGGTTTCATTGTATTTCTTACATTACTATTTCCATTACTGTTTCCAAGCCTGTGCCTAGGTCAGTTTTTATTGAAGCCATATTTTTCCACTACCACTTGCTGGACCTGTCATAGATTCATATGCCTTATAATCTTCTTAAGAACTAGTACAAGGCACAACAAACCAGTCCCCCCCCCACCAAGTTATTCAATGAAATGGGGTAAAACCCATATTTCATCAATGAAAAATTTTCGGCCATGCCAGGAATCCCAACACAGGACCCTTTGGTTCCCTAGGGAGACATGCTACCAACTGAGCTAAGGTGTCCCGGAAAGTCATATTAGTATTAATATTAGCTAAATCTCTCGAATTACAATTATTTAATTCCACTATAAAGCACAAAACTCTACATTTACTGTTAAAAGGTTAGAATATTTGGAGTTTTTTTTAAAACACTTGAGACTTACCATGCTTTTTGTTTTTTACAAAAAATCATATCTTATAAAATATACTGTAAAATAAACTACAATAATAAATTATGTATATCGAACTTTGTATATCCTTAACAACACGAAAATTGTTGGTGGGCCTGGTGTCTATGGGTAAGGTGTCAGACTGGCGGCCGGGGTTTAATCCTCGTCCCGCACAGATTTAAACTTTATTTACAAACCCTTCCTTCACCTCTGACAAACCCTCTTGTGAATGTGGGGAATGCCAGGCCGCCACCGTGGTTTGGATTCCACGTTAAACTGTAGGTCCCCTTCATTTCATCCACAATCACCCTACCATTACACATTAGCGTAAGTGCTAAAAACCCAACGGGTAGTAAAAACACGGTAACTAATAATAATTAAAAATAATAATAATAACGAAAATTTCTCAAAACACATATTATTCAGAATTTTGATCTTTCGAATTGGACTTAATCCCACCAAATTTGGGATAACGACTTTCTAGTTATATTATTATATTATTATTATTATTATTTGAAAAAATCCACCACATTTACTACCTGTAAAAGTCTATGGGATTTTAAATACGCCAATGAAAGAAGATTAGGGACGTAAAAATAATCGCAATTTTCCTGGAGGTAATTAAAAAACCATTTAGGAATAAACCACACTCAATAAACCTTGACCTCCCTCACTAACAAACCAGACAAGATGACCTGACATTTATTCACGTGACCACTGGGTGCAGCTAACTAAAAAACTTTTACCAAACTACATGAAATAAGGCTAACCATATTTTACCATTTATAGAAAAAAACAGATCCATGATCACAAGGTATTAGAAATAAAAAAACAACAGAATTACATATTCTAATGAATACAACATAAGTGGGATTTACCTGTGGGTAGAATTTGCCTGTTTCAAAACGTTGCTTTATCAATGTCATTTAATTTAAATTACCAATTTTAACAACAGTTTTTTTTCCTATAAAGAAAAAATTTCAAAAAAGTCACGATAGAGGTATAAAGCACATTTAATAAAATCGGATAGTCATGGGAAAAAGCTAGCCTTCACTAGATATTTTATATTTGTTCATAAGTAAGCAAAGTGATCTGAAGTTTTGAAAATAGCTTTATTTTGCACAGTTTTAAAAATAAATAAAAAGGCCAAGTGTCAATGGTGATTAAATTGACGCCTATTTTGTATGCGCTCACAAAAAATATTAATTTTCAAACACACTCCTAGTAAGTATTTCATTCTAACTTAAAGTAGTTTTGCAAATTTGGACTACGAATCACTTTGTATCAAATTGAATCTAGTTGCAATACTGTCAACTGTTTCTAACCCCTGCTACTCTACGACGCCTTGTTTTTTTAGAAAGGCCAGCGTCTTATTGACTTCTTTCAATGTACATGTTTCACTGATGGTTATTTATACAGCCCCGACAGACAAAGGACGTATACACACTTCCAATAAAACGGAAACATTCTACAGTTCTCTTTTTATTTGTTTATCAATAAGGTGTTTGTGGTAAATTATATTATTTTTATTATTATTATTATTATTATTAGCACCGCGTCTTACTACCCCTTGGGGTTTTACGCACTTACGCCAATGTGTAATGGTAGGTTGATTTTGAGATGAAATGGAGACCTACAGTTTAACGTGGAATCCGAACCACGGTGGAGCCGGCATTACCCACATTCACAAATGTGATTAATACACGTCTTGTTAGAGGGGAAGGAAGGGTTTGGCAAAACAGATAAATCTGTGCCGGGACCAAGGATTAACCCCGAACCCCCACACAAAAGTCCAACAACTTACTACCCTAGACTGCCAGGTCACCGTTTGTTGCAAACAAAATTTTTTTACTATCTTGTGGAATTAAATTTCCTCTTTAAGTTTTGGGGAAGAGCTTTTTTTTTGTTAGGTGATTAAAATCTTGATTATTATTAAGTAAAGCTTTTCTATTTACTAGAGCTTTAGGGAAAGAATTATTGTTGATAGTGTTTTTTTTAAATCACTTCGTTGCTTTAAATAAAATTGTCATGAAAATACATGGGGGCCCTTTTTAAAGATCACGTGGAATTTAGACAAATAGTCTAGTCAAAGATCTTCCCATTCCTGAATTTGTATTTGTCCTTCATGAACAAGGATTATATTTATGCTTTAACATTTCTGTGTTTAAATATTTCAATGTTTATTAATTTGGTGTGGAAACTGTTTACTTTTAAGATAACTAATAATTTAAATTTCATATTATTTCAAAGAATTATTTGTGATATATATAAATTTATCATAGAAAAGGCTATTTTATTATGAGCCTCGGTGGTCTTGGGGGAAAGTGCTTGCCCCAAGATCCATATTCGTTGGTTCAAACCCGGTTGAGGCTCACGGTTTTCTTACTGAGCGGGAAAAAAAAACCTAGCACAACTTCCTTCGGAGGAGAAATAAAAACCGTCTGTCCCGGGGTCAGTTATGGCATAAAAAGTTCCTCTAAGGGGTATGTGAAAATATGTTCCCAAAAAAAAAATATGTAAGCTTGTTTACAGAAATCCAGTGTGAAAACACCTGGGAAAATACTGCAAATTTCAGGGCTTTCCCTATGATATGTCATTCTCCCAGATGTGCGGACATTCCCTAACCAAAATTTAAGGTCTGAGTGCATGACCCGCTCCATAAGCATATCCCAAGATCAACCCTCGGTATGATACCATTATTATTATTAGGCTAATTCAATAAAACCCTTTGGATTTTTTCAAGTTCTTTGCATTTTTTGATAAAAACTAAATGATGGAATAAAGTTTTACTGAATTCAAACACATCTAGCCGGGTTTGGGAGGGACGGAGGGGAAGTTCGAAAAATCGGCCGGGGGGGGGGGTAAAGGTGATAATTTACCCTAAATTGTTTTCCCACTCTCCCTCACGCCATTTCGGCTATAATTACCGAATATTTCTAACCTTTCCTCATCCATTGCCCCAGTATTGTAAATTAAATACAGAAAAAGCCTAGAAGGGTATTAAATAACGAAAAAATCAAGATTTAATTTTGGCCTATTAATAATATAATAATAATAAAATAAAATTAAAAGGAATCTCCCACATTTCCTACTAGAACTTTTATCACGTGATATAAGGCGTTAAAATTTCAATAGACTGTATTGCTGGTGACGAAGGGGTTTGAGGTTCGAATCTTGTCTTGATACACTTGGGATGGTTTTAAATATGTGTTTATCACTGTGTTTATCCCATATTCTCTTTTCACTAATCAGTCACACTTCCTCTAAGTTACTACTCCCCCGTACTTCCCCGTTAGATTAAGGGGTTGAATCTGCCCTAAACGTCTGAATAACCGGGATATTCGATACAAAGATTATGCTCAAACCTGACATCACGTTCAAAACTTGAAGACAAGTAATCGGGATCAGTATAATAATTTATCATTTTGGAACAATTATATAAACATATATTTAAATATTGTTAAATAACCTTCACTTATCTCAATTCCACGGATTATAATGGAAATTACAGAAAATTTCATTGTGATCGACGCCGGGTTCAAGCGTATAAATTATAGTAGGATTTTTGTAGAAGAAATTTAAGAAAATACAAATACATTTTCAACATAGAAAACACCTTCTTCGGGGGCTGCACAGTCTAAGACATCCACTCTCGCAATTGACTTTTATTATACATATATTTTTTAAAACATGTCAGGGTATAAAAATTAATATCTGTATATTAGCTCAGTACAAACTGTTGAAAACATCATATTATAATTGAGATTAATATTTTTTCACTTAGGCATATAAAAAGAAATAAAACATGAGCTAAAACATTAAATTTTAATAATTAATTAAAATAAATTAAAACATAAACCCTATTAATAATTAGAATTTTGCAGTTGTTTGAAATATCACACATTTTTAAAGAAAAATTTCCCATTTAGGTAAGCTTTTAAGAAAAACAAAAGAAGCCATCGAAACCCCTGATAAATATGCCACGTACAGAACAGCTCCCCCTAGGGTACCCGTAGCACAGATTTAAAATCATTTTTTTTTTTCTTTCTTTTTTTAAATAATAGTCACTAAGATGGCTGGAAAACACATCACGCTATTCACATTTTGAGTTACACAGGAGATTCTTTCGGGATTGGACACGAATAAACAACTTAATAGCATCAGATAAAGGTCAAAAACACCTATAAAACCTATTTTATTAGTACCTTTACAAATCTGAATACAACCAAAAACTTACGTTCTAATAAATTAAAAAAGCAACACCTACCCAAATACAGGACGTGTTCATTCCGGAGAAAAATCTCCTTGCATAAGTTAGTAAAAAAACTACAAAACCTGTTAAGTTTAAAACACTATTTAATTTATACCATTTTCTCTATATTTTATAATAAGCGTGTGTATGATGTGGTGTATCATAGATTTTGGTTCAAAGAATGATCCGTAACCAAAAACTTACACTTACCTAGATATTGGCTGTTTTAGTTTTTTGAATCCAGTTATTCCAATGTAATAAAAATTAACTATTTTGTATATGCCTTGCAATCTAATAGTACCTTAATATAAATGTGTTTTGAGGGGGAAAAATATTTAATTAATTATGTATTTTTGCTTTTAAAACTAAATGTAATTAATTTAATTGAATAATAGTTATTTTTATGATTATACAAATTATAATAGTACTAAAAGAAAAACTATTAATTCTAAAGTGTATATTCTTGTCAGACACAATATCATCTTATTTTATGGTTCTAAATTGACAAATGAAGACGTTAATAAAATATATTGACCTTAAGATATTCATCCGCTTTTAAAACTAGGACAATGTTTCCCGGGTAGTAAAAAATTTACTCCTTCCGCCAAACCCCCCCTTCTCCCAGGACCCCTCTCCGAAACTCTGAGGGGGGAGGGTATCGTTTGAAATCTTGCTCGGCCTATGGGCCGATGTAACAAATAATTTGGTCTATACTGAAATTTTCTCAAAACACATTTATAAATAAGAGTGCCTTGTGTATATGTTATAAATTTTTCCATTTTTAAAATGAAGTGTCTTTAAACAAAAATTTACGTCATTTTGTGTTTATTAATTTATTTTTTTATTTTTTAAGTTTAGACAGTCTTATTAAAGAAAAATGAAATTATTTTCCTACTTTTACCTAAGTATTGCGCAATTTGCCTTTTTTTGTTTGTTATTATTATTTAAAAATCTTTTTACCACAAACATATTTACTAACTAATTTGAATTTGTTTCCAAATTGAAGGGATATAATTGTGTGATTAAAAGAATAAAATCTCAAAAATTTTTAATGTACAGTTTAATTTATTAAGGGATTCCCATGGAAACCCATGACCATCAAAAAATGTAGCAAATTTGAAATCAGTATAAAGGAAACGTTTTTTTAAAAATAGGGCAAACCCAAAAGCTTTCATTCTAAAATTAGAGCTTACCTTTTTTTCCTGACTCTTCAAAATCCATTCCGCGACCTTGGGGGAGAGAAAGTTATACTAAACAGTGGAACTGAAACAAAAAATTTTGTCAATACGTTTTAAAATATGGCAACACAATGCTTTTAGTCATACCCAATTATATATGTCTAGTGGGTGTGGTGTGTGTGCTACATCTTTCGTAGCCAGTTTTGACCAATAGCCTATTTTTATTTTTAGCATGCGTCTTACTACCCTTGGGGTTAAACCCTTTGAAGGTTAATTTAATTAAATGTATCCGCATTTGCGTGAGGGGAGTGGAAAACTATTTTGGAAAACCCCCCTCAGTACACCCGACCAAGTTTAAACCCTCGATCCCGCCCGTTATTGGCATCTACACGCGAACGTAACACCTTAGAACATACGGCCATCGAACGGGGTTTACCAGTACTAATGTACTGTTACCAGGGAGGCCCGTATTTCAATATAATATTTTGTGGGGTTTTCTCCAGTCCCGATGAGATGAGAGAAGGGAAAGTGGGTATGGGGGTGTGGAACCGGTGAAACATTTAACCAAACCTAAACCAACCAAGCAGATCCGGTGAATAATAATATTCCCTTTACGAAAAAAAACTCAAGACCAGCGAAGAATCAACTAAGGGCCCCAAAAACCTGGTAGCCAGGTGCGCCACCATTTACAAAGAGGCGGGGTTTGTAAATTTTGTAACCAAGAGTAATTTTTAAAAATACTGTAATTATTATTTTTGAGTTCAACAACTATTTTAAAAAATGGCGTAAAGCAATATTTAAATTTTTGACCCAGCGGGCGAGTACTAGTTAAACTTGACTATTTGGGATTTCACTGTATTCCGTAATTTTTTCCATGGGAAATTGTCAAACTCTAGAACCAATTTAACCAAATTTGGGGTACATATTCTTTGAACAGTGTATGAGTGTACGTGGTTTTTTGATCTGGTTATCCGTTTCAATATGGCGGAACTTTAAAAAATATATTTTGTTTGTTCGGGGAAACACAAATGTGGGATAATTTTAACGGCATTTGGCAGATATATTCTTTTAACCTAGCAAAACAGCATAATATGTACATCTGGGACGGTTCAAATTTTGGCTAAACCAAAAGGTTTTGTTTAGTAACTTTTCTCAAGGGATTTGAATTTTAAAAATTTAAAGCAATCGATTGCGTATCTAGCGCGGTTTTTTTTCATAAAAATTTCGAGATTAAAAAACGTTATTTTAAATACGAACGTAATATACTATTGAAAATGATTTAATTTTTTTTGCTGTCAACTAATTCATCAAGGAAAAAAAAAATTTTAAATCCAAGGAATTAAGGGGGATATTAAACTTAAATCTTTAAGGGTTTTAACTATTATAATTTTCTAAAAATTTATTTTTAAAAAATTAGGGTTTAAATTTTTTGTTTCTTTAAATTTTGCCAGTACTGTACATATTTAAAAAATGGTATAGCAAGCATGAATAAAAACAATAAAATTGGTTTATTTTGATTTTTTAAAAATTTTAAGATTTAATATAGACCCTATTATGAACAAATATTTTAGTGGTGTTTTTAAAAAAGGAGTTTTTTTTTTAAATCGGTTGAAGCAGAATTTTCACCATTTACGTGGTTAAAATATTCCATTTAGTTTAATAATTTTTTATAATATTTTTTCCAACATATGGGTCGTACTAAATTTAGTAGGGGGGGTGCCCAGAAAAATGTTTGGTTTTGTTTTAAAAAATTTTTAAAGGAAAAAAACTGTAAAAAGAAAATTTTTTTCCGGCACTTGAAAAATCTTAACTAACAAACCAAACTTTTTTACTTATTTAACTTAAATTGTTACAGTTCAAGCTTATCTATTATTTAAAAATGAAATCCATTTGTCTTTTTTAATTTGCCAAAAAGTTCAAAAATTTTTCTCCTTTATCTATGGAAACAATTTTGGGAAATTTTTTTTCCCTTGAAAGTACTGCAAGCACATTTAGTATTTCTGTTAAAAAAAATAACCGAAAAAAAAATGAATCAAATAGAATACTGGAACAGAAAAATAATCTAATTCTACATTTACCCACATTCAAGAATATGGTACACGTTTTAAGCGCAACACACGCTGAGTAAAAAAAAAATCCTTCCACCAACACACCAGAGCCGCACTGTGAAGCAACAGTGCTCTCTCTACCGGCAGTCCCAACTTCCTTCCCACCCCCCTCCTAGTGTTACATGCGCACAACATTCAAAACCACGTCGCTGACACGTGAAGCGCACAGTTCCATACAAATATTTTTGTATTTTTTTCATAAACGGGGGGATGGATACTGAAGTACTAAAAATCAAGCTTAAGGGAATATATATTGTACCTACAAAAATAAAGAAAGAATTAAAAAAAAAGGACTAAATTATATTAAATGTTATAGATAATATCAATGGAAAAAGGGGGTGCTGCAGATCCGCAGTGTCTATACACGAGCCACCACTGCATCCAATTATTCATTATTAATTTTATGAAGTTTAGAAAAGGGATATAATATTTTTTACTTTCAGAGGACCAAATATTATGAATAAAATTACGCTTTAAAATAAATAAAAAAGTACTTTTTGATTACAAAAGGGTTTGGGCTAAATTGAACATTAAAAATCTCCTGTTGAAAGCCACCCTCACTATATCCTAAAGGGAAGTTGAGCCCTTACACCCATCAACGGAAACTAATTGCAATGTAATGCAATTTTAACAATGTAAGGTTATGGGTGACCTGGTGGTCTAGGGTAAGGTGTCAGACTTCTATGCTGACGGCCGGGGTTCAATCCTGGGTCCCGGCAAAGATTATCTGATTCCCCAAACCCTTCCTTCACCTCGACAAGACATCTTGTGAATGTGAGGAATGCCGGGTCTCCACCGGGGTTCGGATTCCACGTTAAACTGTAGGTCCTTCATTTCATCTCACAATCACCCTACCATTACACATTAGCGAAAAGAGCGTAATAACCCAACGGGTAGAAAGACGCGGTGCTAATAATAATAATAATAATAATATAGTGTAGTGTATCGGTGACCTGGTGGTCTAGGGTAAGGTTCAGACTTCTATGCTGGCGGCCGGGTTCGATCCTGGGTCCCGGCACAGTTTTAAAACTGATTTCCAAACCCTTCCTTCACCTCTGACAAGTTATCTTGTGAATGGGGGGAATGCCAGCCTCCACCATGGTTCGGATTCCACGTTAAACGTAGGTCCTTCATTTCATCTCATAATCACCCTACCATTACACATTAGCGTAAGAGCGTATATCCCGAACGGGTAGTAAGACGGGGTTTGCTAAAATAATAAAATATATTTTTAGTGCTCCAGTGTTGATAGTAGTCCTTTACAAACGATCCTCAGAGTGATAATTTTAAAATCTGGGTACTAATTAAAGTTGATTTGATCAAATTAAATTATTCTGAGTGCCACCTGGACTGAGGCTGTACTGAGGGGTTTTCTGAGGGTGTTTTTTAATTAAAAATAGCTTTCTGCTCTCCCTCCAGGCAAATGCTGGTAAATTTCCTTTAAAGATAACCTTCCTAATCCCTAACAACATTTGAGTAATTAGTACAAAAAGCGAACGGGGATTAATACGCGGGGCTAAAAAAAACAACTACCGCAGGCCGTGACGCTCAAAGGCTGTAGATGGATCAAGTGCCGCACTTGGGAACCCCTGCTGTATAACATGTTTTAACTTACAAACTCCGTATGAGTGCCGGACTAATCCGTCAAACAAACTGTTCATCGAGGCTGCACCCTTAACGTCACCGTAAACTGCAAAATCATCGCCACGTACCGACTTCAAGACGTAATCGAACCTTGAAACGAGGATTCGCTGACTAAGCGGTAAATTTTGCACCCCCCACCCATAGAGAAACACGGCCAGTAGGGTCAACTTGTAGGACTTTCTTTACGCATTCCCCTCGCTATCAATTACTCGCCACGTTTGACTCTTTTGGGGGTAGGAGGGTCAACCCCTTTTCTTGGAAGGTGACCTGGTGGTAGGGGGAAGGTGTCAGACTTCTGTGCTAGCGCCGGGTTTCAATCCCCGGTCCCGGGACAGATTTATCTGATTACCAAACCCCTTTCCCTTTACCTCTGACAAGACATCTTGTGAACGTGGGGGAAAACCAACCTCCACCGTGGTTCGGATTCCACGTTAAACTGTAGGGCCTCCATTTCATCTCACAATCACCCTACCATTACACATTAGCGTAAGTGCCGTATAACCCGAACGGTATAAGACGCGGTGCTAATAATAATAATAATATAACTCTTCCGCAAATAAACTCACTACTCTTGCACATGTCTTTACTTTCTGACACAATGAAAATATTGTAATCATGAATGTAAGAATTACTTCAAGATTTTCATGGATCTTAATGTTTCCCGAAAACAAAAAATATAGCTCTTACAGTTCCATCTGTCTGTATTTCTGTCTCTCCATCTATATTGCTGTTGTAGCAGAAATGGTTTGATGGATTTGTTCAAATTTATATATATATATATATATATTAATATTTTAATATATATATATAATTAAATAAAAATAATATATATTATATGGCCATACTTCAAGGGAAAATCAAATTAGGGGTTTTAGCCCAAAAATAAGAGTAATTTACAAATAACTGATTTTGAATATTTAATAATTTTTTTAAATATTTTAACGTTTTTTGTTTTAAAAAGGGTTTTTTTGAGTTGTTTAACATTAACAGTTTTTTTTAAAGGGTATTTTACGGGAGTAATTATTTTAAATTTGTTTTTTTTTTTTAAAAAAAACCAAAATTTGGTTAAAAATTTAATACTGAAGAGTTTTCATAGATTATCAAATAACTTTTCGCTTTTATAAAATAACTTACTAAAACATAGTTTACTGTAAAGATTTTTAAAGATGTCAAAATTTTTTAAATATACTATAAAAAAATTATGAATGTGTGGGTACTTTTTTTTCCAAAGAGAGATTGGGGAAGGGGGCGATCGTTTTTTTGAGCAGAATTGCTTTGCTCTAACTTCCCCCAACAGGAATGGCATTTATATAATGTTCAACTTAACCTCTCTTGAAGTTTTTTTAAAGTTTTCTCAGGCAATGGTGAATTGGGGTTATTTGACCCAAATAACCTAACATTCAGGAAGAATAAAAAGATACTTTTTTAATAATCAATTTTTACGGAGGGGGGGTAGTTTAAACCATTAAAAAAACACCCCCCTGGGTGGGTAGAAGATTTTTTCCCAGGTAGCAAACTTGTTAAATTTTAAAATTTTGATATGTTCAACCCACCCTTTTTTCCCTTTTGACAAACATACTTTTAAATAATTTACTACATACCTTGCTTAAGCGGCAATGGGGGTTCGAACCCGAGTGGGCCACTCGATAGAAGGGTTAGAGTTTTAAATTAAAAACCCTTGACGTGAACTAAAACAAAAAAAATGTTGAGGGGCGCCATATTGAAAGGGAAACAAATTTTTAAAAATGAAAGCATATTTATCTTTTTGTTTGAACTTAATTCAAAGAATGTCTTTTAAAATTTTTTTTAAAAATTTGGTTCACGATTTGACAATTAATACATACGAAATTCCAAATGCTCAAATTAAAAAAAAAAAACCCGGGCTTCATTAGTAAATAATGGGTTTTTGGTAAAATGTTATAATGTTAACAAAAAAAAAATAATACAGTTTTCATTTTCAAAAAAGGTTTTTTACTTGCTTCGGTCCCGGTCGGTGACGAGTTTTTTCAAAATTTTTTTACCTCTTCTTCCCGAAAAAGTGGTACACTCCCAAAAATTAAACCCTTTCCTCCATTCCACATCGTGCAGGCTACTCACTCGACCCGGAGGGGAAAGATTAGCTATACTAATGTACCTTTTCCAGGAACCCCGAAACCCCGAATTAAATCGCACACCCTTTTCCGGGGAGGCCTTTTCCTTCCCCGATAGATAGGGTGATGGGGATATGGGGTTTGAAACCAAAAACATTTAAACCAATTTAATTTTAGCAAACCAAACCGGGTGACTTTTGGGGGTAATTTCCCCTTTGGGGAAAAATAAATCCCAAAGTACCAGCGGGGAAATCCAACTTGGGACTCGTAGACTCGTAGCCAGGGGGACTGATCACTCACCAAAGGGGGGGTGTTTAAACATTAGTGTAATTGTACGTAAGCTTTTAATCCAAACATTGGTGGTCAAAAAAAAAAAGGGTTATTTATCAAAATCCCACTGTTCCGATAAACGAGTAAAACCAATTCTTTTTTACCTAAAGTCAGCCCTTGACCCCCCCCCTCAGTTTAGTGAGGAACTGGTAATTCTATATGGGACCTGCGCGTATTTTTGGGGGCGCCGACTCAGAAACCCCCGATCACGTTTGTCACCGTGTAAACAAAACTTTTTCCGCGATGGCCGGAACCGCACAAACAACGTTACACAGTCGTCGCCGCCGACACATTATACGGGAAAATTGTCTGGGTTTTGGGGCCCCACCGTACAGATACATACATCTCGAGTCAATACAGAAAACTTCGAGGAAGAAAACTTTTACACCCGCGTTTCCATTAAGAGGCGCAGAGAAAAAAAAAACGAAAGCGAGGCGTTTTTTTTATTCCCAAAGTTTTTGGAGTGGGACCAAAGGGGGTAAGGCAGGGCATTTTTTCCCCCCAAAAATCTTTTTAAAAATTTTAATAAAAACTTTGCATAACACAGCTACAGCTAAATTTTATTGGAATACCCTTTTAAAAAAAATACAGAAAAAGGTTTTCGGTCAACCCTTTTTTTAAAATTTTACATATTATTAGTTTTATTTTTTTAAATTTATACAACTGCTAAAAAGCGAAGCCAAAACCATATTTATTAAAGAACATGAAATAAGTTTTCAAATAAGGCCCGTCCTTTAAAATTAACGAAAAAATTCCAGTTGGGCCAAAACCCCCCGCCACAAACTATTTTTTTTTGCTCCCTCCCCTCCCCCCCTTTCCCCCCCGACGTTGGGCGTTTGGGAAATAGCTTTACTCTGGTTGTTTTTAACATATTTAAAGACGTTTAATTCACGGATTTTAATAAATGCCTTAAATCCTACACTTTTTCCTCTCTATTTTATTTCCTCGTCACGTCTAATGGATGGGTATGGGGAGTTCTACTTTTAGAGAAAATTACCCAATTTTGGGTTGGTGGAAATGAAAAACCATCGAAGGAAACAACCCTCAGTCCCCCCAAGGGGGATTCGAATCCATCTCTCTGTCAAGTCAATTTAGTCCAACACGAAGTGACGCGTTGACTATGTGACCCCAATGGGGGAAAATTTCTATTGCAAACTGGGACAAATTTGTTGATTCTTAACTTCGATTAATTTGGGATATTATAATATATATAATATATCACATAAAATTTTTGTGGTGTTTGTTTTGTGTGGGTGTTTGTGGTGTACTCCCCCCTTTTTAATATTTAATCCAATCGATCGAGTTTGCCAAAAATGAAACGAGCATAGTCCCCCAATAAACCCAAAAATTTTTGAATGTGTTAGGGGGTATAATAACAAACTTGGATATTTTTGGGTTTAAAATAGTAACGTAAAGCATACTGCACTTTCAAATTTGAATGAATTAAGCTCCGTAAAAAAGGCCCCTATACAAATTATACTAGAAGTGTGTCAAAGGGTTTGGGGCCAAATTTGAATTTATTTGCTACGTCCCTAATCCAACCAACCTAAATATATCCTTCATTAGGACACAATGACTTTTTCTTATTTGATTAGCTCCCTTTTTTCACATCAAATGATCCAAATTTTTGAAAAAATACTTTGCATTTTTTATAGCCTAAAATTTCCCCTAAAAAATTTACTTATTCTAGTAAAAGTAAAAAATATTTAGTGAAATATTTGTTCGGGGAAAAAAAATTTAAAAAACTTTTTAAAACTATTTTTGGATTTAAAAACATAGTCATTTTAGCCATAACTAACTAAAAATTTTAAATTGGGGGCCTAACTTTAGCTTTGATCTAGAGAAATGGCCTTTTTACCAAATTTAGTGAACAAAAACAAAAATTTGGCTTAAGCTTATAATAAAAATTTTGAAAAATGCCCAACAAATAAAATTTAAAAATTGGGTAGCTACATTACAAATGTGTATGCTTATACATAAATGGGCAAAAATTTTAAAAAATAAAAATTTTAATGGTTTTGATAAAATATGTACAAAAATAATCACATACAAACTATTTTACAGAACCATATCCAACCTACTTTAAAACCTTTACTTAACCAAACCCCATTAGAAAAATTATTGTATTTGATCGATTTTTTTTATCATAAAAATCAATTATATGAATTTAAAAAAAAATTTAAAAACACAAAACCGATTATAATTTTTGCCCCCCAACCAAACACTTTTTTAATAAAGGTCATTATTTTTTTTTAAATAGGTAATTTTGTGTGACAACGTTAATAAATTTATATTGTTAATAAAATTTCGCTAAACAATTTTTCTAGGTTTTCAACAATTGCCTAAAAACACCTTTTTTTTTTCTATTTTTAAATCGGTTTTTATATTGCCTGTTATGGATTAGTGATAGTTAGAGTAAAATAAATTGGGGGAAAAAAGAGCAAATTTTATCGCATCACAGAAATTACTGTAGCCCTGAATGGTGTGATTTACTAAAGGTATTTTTCTGACATAAATTTTTTTAGTTTTTAGTATAGTCCTAAGTTAACTCTTACTCATTGGTTACATTTGCACTCACACTTTTATATCGTCAAACACTAACGTTAGGGTAGTTTTCTTATTTTAATATATTTTGAGTTACATTTAGATTTATTTTTAGTAGAATACAAATCCCTAAAAAAATATTATCTAATCATTTCTGGATTTTTATTATTCTTAATACAATATCAAAAACATATTTTTCCAACTTTTCAAAGTAATTCATGACCGAGAGGGAAATATTTTCAATCATTAAATCAAAGGCGATAATTTATCTTAAAAGCATTATTAAATGTGTTTATTTGGTGCGATCATTTGTCAAACAGCAAGTAAAGATATTTCAACTTATAAATTTGTCAGACGCAGATAGGAAGTAAATTAGAACACACCTGAAAGATGAGTGGGGGTTAGAGGGGGCGTATAGAAATGGTTCAGAATGGAGCTATGTGGCATATTTTTTGTAAAAGTAAAGTAAACTTTCTAGTTCTTTTTGCGATAGAGTAGTAAGTAGCCCAGATACAACTACGTAGCCCCAGACTTCTTTGGTGCTGACTGACACTCAAGCTGACTTTTTGACAGCTTTTAAAAATTACCAGACCAAATTACGTATCCCTACCCGCCCAAATCTGCAAAATCATGTGTTTTGCAGCTGCAATTTTTACAGTCAAAATTAGGGTCTACCAAATGTTTATTTTCAGAAGTCGGTGGAGCTTCATAACACCAAAGAACCACTGACTATGTAAGGTGGGTACTACTGTGCGTAGGCCAAGGCCTAGGGACTTTAAAAAGGGGAAATAAAAAATAAGTAGATCTGTTAAGTAGGGTAGGGCAGGCCTGGAAACAAAAGGGGGAAAGCCACAGGGCCACCCCTGGTGGAAATTAGAGCAGGATAAAAATCCTGGGGCTAATCAAGGATAAAAACCTGCAAAAGTGTCGTGCAGGATACGGATATTTTACGCTAATTAGTTTACACGTATTCCCACTAACATGAATATTATGGAAAGTCAAGGGTATGATAGTACTAGGGTCTCTTTTCCAACAAAAATTTTATAATTTTTGGGGTTGGGGGGTAACGGGGCACCAATGGAAGAGTCGAGTAACCCCCCAGTAGGCGCCTAATTTACTTGGGCGCTTTATTATTTTTTTACTTCCTTTAATGTATATTTACTAGTACCTTTTTTTTTTTTCGCTGCATTCAGGTTATACCGTACATGATAAATTTCTCTAATGGAGTAGGGCTGAGGAAGGGGGCATTTTTTTTTAAGTAATCTTAGCATTTGCGTGGAAGGGGGTGGGAAACCCTTTTTTGGAAAATAACCTCAGTTAACCCAACCGGGATTTAACCCCGATCTCCCCGTATTAACAGGCCGTTTTCACAGAGGACCCCTTAGACAATTTGGGCCTGAAGCAGGTTTTTTTATCCAAAAAATTAGCAGTCTTACATTGACGTATTACCACTATGACCTATATTATGGGCTATACCAAAAGTGGATAATTAAAGGGTAAGCTTTCCCTACTTTACTGGGTAAACTTGTACTGTAAAAAATAGCTTGATTATATTTGGAAGGACAGTTTAGAAAATTAAAATATTTTTATTTGCTGCCAACATTGAAAAACATTTTACTATATTTTTATTGTGTTATTTTATGGTTATTGGATACAGAAGGATCGGGCTAATTATATATTGGTTAATTCAATAAATTGTATTAATAAGGGAACCCACCATGATTCCCCAATGAAGTTTTATTAAATCAATGTAAAAAATAACATTTAATTCAAAATTTTAGGGGGTAATATTTTGGATTATTCTAACCTTATTTAATCTTAATTAAATCAGCCCATGTGCCAAAAATGTCAAAAAAAGAGTTATTGAAGAATAGTAAAAGTAAGTAAGCCCCCACAATGATGGAAAACCTGAAAAAAATACACAGAACCCTCAACCAACGTGAATATAAAAAGGCAATATTTTTAATGCAATCAAGTGAACTTAAAAGATTTTTGTTTTATTGCGTTAAGATAAGCAAATTTACAAACGAACCCGGATCACTCATTTTTTCCCGACATACTTACATTTAAGTGCAAAAAATGTTTAATTCTTCAATTTTCATACGCTCATTTTTCCAAGTTTTAATATTTTATATATATTTTTTTTTTCATGTAGGCACAGTAAAATTTTGTGTATATGTGTTTTTAATATAGCAAAAAAAAGATTTTGTGTTTATATAAAGCATATTTTGTGGTTATTGATATTGTTGTGTAAAAACGATGCCTAATTACTTTTAAACAAATAGTTAATTTTGAATTTTGATAATTCAAATTTTGTCAGATATTTCTTGTAATTCGAAATTAAACCATTCTACTGAAACCGATCAAAAGTGATGGCTGCAGCTAGCATTACTTGATGTATGAAATATATTAAAATTGTTTTAGTAACTTTAGTAACTACCAGAAACTTTTCTTCCTACCAAATATGGATTATACGTGTGAAAATCACACTATAAAACATGTATCCTACTAGTGGTTTTGTTTGTGGTAAAAGCACTGTTAACAATGTTAAAAACTCACGTGGAATTGTGTTGGCGCCGAAGAAGAGCAGTTGTGCGCGCAGCGTCGTTCCTTAGTACGACGCCCTCCTACCTCTGTCTTGCGGGCGTCGGCTCGGTCCCTCCTTTATATCACCGGTCTCTCTTGTCCCCTGGTGCTGTTGGTAAGAAACTGATGATGGAGGGGAGGGGTGAGGTTCACATCCCCCTCTAACCCTTTCGTATTTTTCCCCTGGGCATAAAATCGTGAGTTCGAAACCTACCATCTCTACAAGGCTTCACTTGGTATCGCGTAATTAGTTTCTTGAAGTGATTTTTGAAGTAGTTTTTGTCTTGGCGAATTTTTTTTTAACCAAATCGGAATTAAAAGGGGTTATTTTTTACATCAAACTATGAAAAATAAGCCAAATTTCAAAGTTTAGCCTTAAGATTAACTTACGGTAAATGTAAATTTGGGAAGTTTGCAGAGAGTACTACACCGATATTACTTGGAGAAGGTATGGAAAACTACAGCGATGGTTCACATGTTTTTTAAGAACCAGTTTAATAGTGTAACTGACCTGGTGATCTAGGGTAAAGGTGTCATACTTCTGTGCTGGGGGTTCGGGGTTCAATTTCCCCAGGGGGACACAGATTTAAACTGATTATCAAACCCTTCCTTCACCTTTGACAAGACGTGTATAATAACAACTTGTGAATGTGGGGAATGCCAGGCCTCCACCGTGTTCGGGTTCCACGTAAACTGTAGGTCCTCCGTTTCATTTCACAATCACCCTACCATTACACATTAGCGTAAGTGTGTACAACCCGAACGGGTTTGTAAGACGCGGTGCTAATAATAATAGTGTACCCTACTGAGAACTCGAACCTTGCCTCCCCATCAACGGCAATATCTATTAAACTTTAATTCCAACCTTTTATTATTATTATTAATTATTATTATTATTATTATTATTATATATTATTTTTTATTTATTATTATTATTTATTGTTATTATTATTATTATTATTATTATTATTATTATTATTATTATTATTATTATTTTTATATTAGTACCACGTCTTACTACCCGTTTCGGGTTATTACGCACTTACGCAATGTGTAATGGTAGGTGATTGTGAGATGAAAATGGAGGACCTTACAGTTTAACGTGGAATCCGAACCATGGTGGGGGTCTGGCATTCACCTTTATTATTATTTACATCTCTCAAAGTTGGTTTTAAAGCTTTTAAATATTATATGTCTGTCATATTCTATTTAAATTTTATTTAGGGTTAACAAACAATCAGCTGTGGAAAAGGTTTATATTTTTTGTTATTTTGTGCAGTGGCCCCCTGGTAAACTCAAATATGTCCGGGTTAACGAAAATATTTTAATATGGTATAAGGCGTTAGTCTTGCAATATACTAAATTGGGGGGGGAAGGGGGTCAAGGTTCGAATCTTAGCCAGATTGACTTGGGGTGATTGAAGGTAGGGGGCAAATATTATTATTAACCAAAAGGGCGGGGGATTTTGATGACTTTTTTTTTTGTTCAGTACATACAATACTCATAAGTAACATAAACTCTGTTAATTTCCCTTGGTTATACAAATGTATATTTTATGGGTTATTTTTAGCCCATTTTGGAATTTTAAATCATCTTAATTTGTGTCTTTTTTTAGGCTTGTTTGAACCATTTTAAGGCATTAATTATCTTGAAGCTATATTTTAAATACTATGGGATACTTTATAAATAATATAAACACTCCAAACATAAATGGTGTTAATAAACATTGTTGGCGGGAAAACGAGAAGATACGGGGCCATACACTTATTTACTTTCTTCGCTTGTTTTGGTTGAAAAAAATATACATTCCTGGTGAAAACACTGCAACTAAGTGGAGAGGGTTGCGTTGGAAGGGACTTCTGAAGAAGATATTTGTAAATAAATTTATATCTATAATTTTAGTGGAATGTAAGAGTGTAATAGTTTTTAAAGGATTTCCATTGCATATATTTTATTGTTTTCAATTTGTAAAAGTGCGTGTTGATTTATTGATTGGCATTAATTTACAAGATTTTGTTTTTATTTAATTTCATAATTTGAAATTTTGAAGTCATTTGTTAAATTTTTAGATCATTTTATATGTAATTTTTTTATAACTTTTTTAAGGCATCAAAGTCCGGGCCATGTTTAAAATTTGTGCTTTTCCCACCCCAAATGTCTACTCTAAACTGGTGCCCTTTTCTTCTAAAACAAACGCTCCTCATCCTTTTCCCTGTATTTGGCCGTACAATATCCTTATGTTCAAAAAATTAATTTTTATTTTCATGAAATAAATGCACAGCACAAGTTTCTTTATAGTTCTCCTTAATTTTATAATATTATAGTCGAAACAAAATTTTCAAAATATCGTCTATGAGTAAACAACCGGTTAGTATAAAATTTTTCAACTCAGAAAAACAAACAAATTATTTTTAAAACATACTAAACACCCTTAAAATTATTTTTTAATTGCTAAAACCCCATTTGAAAATAAAAACTTTGAATTTTTCAAAACAGGTCTTTAAAGTAAACTACCTACACTCTAAAGAACTAGGATTAGCGCGAGGTTACCCGAAATTCTAGTTTTGATTTGATTTAGTACTGCTCGAACACAACTCAAAGATTTTTTCCAAAACTCAAAAAAAATTTGCCTTTCTTGGAATTACAATCTTTTTTCTCGAAAAAATTTCAAGTTTAATTGATTTTATTCAATCTTATAAATATAATTTCATAGCAAATAAGTCCTCAATATTACCTTTCTTTGGCAAAAAAAAAATTCACAGATATATTAAAATTTATTTTCAAAATTTAAATTTTCGTGTACTATAAATTTATTCACAAAATTAAATTTCTAAAAAAAAATAATTTTGTTTTAATTTTGATGTTTTTTGCATATTTAGTATATAGTTATTTGTAATTTATATGGTATATGGCATTATGGTTTATGCATATTACAGAAATTTAACTTGAAATATTTATTGAAAAAAATACTTCTCTATAAACCCCTCAATCTCGAAAAGAAATCGGTTTCGATTCCAAACTCGACTCGAAATGAAAAATTCCGACTCACACAGGCTTAAAAAAAAAGCACATTATTAATTTATATTTATAAACAACCTAAAGTTATAAATTTTGAACAAAATTATTACAGACACTTTCTGAAAAACTCCTGATTTCCGAAAATTAAACATCAATAAAATAACCCTTAATTAGGGCTGAATTAAAATATTGATCTTGGTTTGAGGCATGTCCATATATTATTACATTATTATTATTACTATATGTGTTCTGTTCTTAGACAGGTCTATTCTTTTGTCATAAACTTAGACCGCCAATGTACCCTGTCCTCTACCTCCTTCAGTCCCAGAATTTTCTTCTTTCCTTCAAATCCATAAATTTAAAAAATATAGCTTGAATAAAATCCGTCAAACAGTTTTCAACTGTAACCCCCAGGGAAAATTATAAATAGTAATATATAAAAGTAAACATTTTTCTAGAGTGCAAAAATTTAGTTACTTTCCCAAACGAGGGTTGGTGGTCGAAAACGGTTTCTTTTATATATTTATATATATTATATATATATTATACATTATATATATATATATACATAAGGGACATAAACCCTGATTTATTTTTAAAGTCCACTTTTCTACCACCAAACATTTATTTAAAGTCACTAAACATTGGGAACTCAGAAAAATGTATCATTTTTATTATTAATTTAAATAAGTTCATCTAAAAATTAAAAAAACTTCCAATAAAAACTTCCCTTTGGATTTTTTGTATATTTTCTCTTCACCTTACTAAATAAACGGACCGGGAATATAAATATTATCAAAATTTTTTTTCTGCCCTTGTGGAAAACTTGGGTGTTTCCAGTTTTCAAATAATGGACTTCCGAGAAAATCGGACTGTACAGAGAGTATAAGTCACACAGAATAATGTAAAAAAACCAATCGCCTTAAGCCATGTGCCCATTAGGTGCGAGTTTAGTTATGTTACATTTGTACACAATTTAGATTTAGGGGGGTTTTCTGAGGGTCCCCAACATATCAATTAAATATGACAAAAGCCCCTGCAAGGTTAATCCCTCCGCAAGGTCTTATTCCGCCCCCTTTAAACACCCTATGAAATTTCACTCAATATCATACCTGTCCCCGTGCGCATGGGTTAAGGTTAAACATGTTTTAAATTACTTCGAGGGGAGGGGAATGGTTCGAATCCTGGTCGGGTACCGGAGGGTGAAAATTTTCAAAATGGTTTTTCACGCTCTCCTAAACCCAATGTAGGGATAAACTCTAAATCAACCCCTTCTCTCCCAGGGAAAATTTGCGTAATTAGCGTAATTAGTACATATGCGTATAACCTAAGGGAGTAAAAACGCGGTTTTTAAAAAGTATTTGGGTATTAAATACATAATATATTGTAATCATCTCACTAAATTATTTAAAATGTATATTTATAAATTATAAAATTTATAATGTATGTTTTTATCAATCTTTGTGAGAGATTATTAATGAAAAATACAAATATTACAGGTTTATAATTCTAAAATAAACATTATTTAATTATTGTCACACCCTTTTTTTTTTTTGCTGGTTTTTTTGCAATTCTTTATAAAATAATAAAACAAGTTTTATTTTTGTTCAATACATAGTTTAATCAACAATACACGATTGAAACTCAATTGTAACCACCGTGATATTATCACGATATCCGCATCTGAGAAGAAATTTCGTAGAAAAAAACCCGCTGAAACCTGTTTGAAGTGCAGTACTAATGGGTTAATGTTTATTTAGTAGCTAGGGGCGATATTCTTTTTTCGCCTCTGCCCGATAAAGTCTATGAGCATGTCTCCTATCAGATTGTATTTCAAATAAAGTTCGAACATTGCTGATAGTCGTTATATACTGTTTACATGAATGTTGAGTTTTTGCACGTGTGTGTCGTTTTTATGTCTAATCAATTAAAAACAGTCCAATTTTTATATCTGACATATAGTAAAATATTTGATCTTTTAACGTAATCCATAAAATCAAGTCATGGGATCTACAGCAGTCACTTTTGATAGATAATTTTTAATACCTTTAAAAAACAATAAACAATAATAATAAAATGAAAAAAATTTAAACAATTTGGGAGAAAAAAAATTTGTTTTGTTATCTAAAAGCCTTTCATATGAAAATTGAACTCTGTTAAGTTTTTGTTTTTTCCTAAAAAATTCTTTTGCAATTATATTACAAACTTTACTCCTCTAGTCAATCAATACAATTTAAACCATATAGTTTGGGGCTAATATTATTATTAATTATATACCAAACAATACGTCTTAACGTCAACTTCTCCGGGAAGCGTTGCGACAGTTTATAGACGAGCCAACATAAGTTTCCATAGTTTGAGAACCACTGATTAGAGAATGCTGTTCTTATTGCCTTTGCTCATGGGAGGGTTTTTACTCTAACGATCTTGGAGCTACACTATCGTCCTCTTCTGGCGTTGTTAGAAACATTATGCTTGGGTTACAAATTGATTCAGAAGATAGCGAGATGCTAAAACAAAAACAAAATCATCATTATCAGTATCATTAATATTAATTACAACTAATAAAGATAGTTGTGAAGTAACTATACATTTTATTGTCGCATTATAATACAAGTTTTCCAACTGCCAACACTTCCTCCTTTTCTAATCGAACAATAATTTCATTATCACCCAAACCATTTAAAACGAAACATCTTTGGGTTTTGTACAAGCGTATGAAAAAAAGTTGTTTATTTAAATGTAATCCACATATATATAATAAAGAACCATTTGGCTTAGTAATTAACTTATTATCAAACCCGTCAGGAAATGTTCTCTTTTTTTTAATGCTAGTAAAAGCTCAGTGTCGATCGAGAGCTCTTCTGGGGGTGGTGCTCTTTATTTGTATTCTCTGTGTTAAATGTTTTTTTACATAAAAAAAAATTTGTTTCGTGTTACAAAAAAATAAAATCCACATAAACATACAAACAAAAAATACAAACGATACACTTTTTAATCTTATAAACATAATCAATTATATAAAACTAATTTTTGGTTATTGTTTCATCAACTATTAAACAAAACCAGATGAAAATAATGACCGTGGTGAATGCACGTCGTATATTTCGTCTCTGGTTTACCTCGAGATAGTTGTCGATATTATTTTGGGAAAGATTAGATAGTGAAATAAATAAGAAAACATTGCCCGCGTGAATGGGTTGTAAAAATTTTACTGGTGATCAATTCATTTATGTAGCCCATTTAAAAAAAAATTGTTATTAGAATTTTTAGAATTTAAAAAAAATTAAGAGCATTTCATTTTCATATTAAAATAATTTATTAATAAATAAGGAACGTTTTAAAGTTATCAAGGCACATGTTTAAAGGGAATGTTAGAGTAATTTCTAGGTCATCAAAATTTTATGATAACGATTGCATAATACAATTGTTGGAGATAAAATTTGTTTTCACATCCTGTAATTTTGTTTATTTTTTTTTCTTTACTACCAGACACCTTAGTTCCCGTCGGGAGCCTATCTTTTTCAACGATCTAAGGCTCCCGGTTCGTTTCCCCGACGTGGTTGAAACTGTATCATTGATAAAAATGTGTTTTTACCCTTTCACAGTGGGTGTAAATGACCGTGACTGGGTGTTTTTGTCTGTTCTAGATGTAAGTTAGTTTTTAAAAATCATGTGCTAATAATATCAGTCGGTTCAGAAAGTGCATGCTAAATACCTCGAATAAATTAAATGAAAAATAAATTATATTTATTTTTCATTGCTCTTAGACTACTATAGTTTTCCATCTTCTTAATTCATGAAAATAAACATGTCTAGTAGGTACCTTAACCCGAGTCATCAACACGTTTTACAAATTTTGGGTCCTTGGTGCGATTCGTTTTGCAAGCTTAAAAACTTTTTTAAAGTTGATGCTTCATCAATTCATTGTAGTCAACCTCGGTTATTGAGTAAAGTGCTCGCCTTAGGAACACGATGTTTTTTGGTTCAAACACAGACGGGTTGACGAATTTTCTTGAGCGATAAATGTGCGTAGGACAACTTCCGCCGTTCGTCCCATGTCGAATGTGGGAATTGTAGAAAAAACCCTGGAAGGTTTGTAAAAATATCTTTCTCGGGCCCAAAATTTGGGAGTCCTTTTCACTCTCGTTCATAAAAAATTCTCGTGTGTTAATATAATCAGTCAGCTTATAAGATGCACGTTAAGGTGGGATGGAGGGGGAAATCGAAAAAAAAAAAAAAAAAACATTTTTTTTTGGGAGTTTTTACAAAAAAAACATTTTTTTTAGCCAAAAATAAATCAAATTTTATTCGGTAGAATTATAGAATTTAATTTTTTTTTCGCATGTTGATATAAACATTTTCCTGAATATCTGTCATGACATAGAGGCAATTAAAATGCCCAAACTTTTTAAAATTTAAAAGAAAATGTTGTCATTATATTCCAGGACACCCTTGACAGATTTTAAAAAATTTTGAGCTCGCCATTTGAAGAAAATTAAATTCTATGTTTGTACTGGAGCAATACTTTATTTATTTGACCAAAAACTGCAAAAACACTGGTTTTTTTCTCGCATCCCCTTCCCATCCCACCTTAAATTCCTCTAATAAATGAATTTAAAAATACAACTATATTCACATTGTTGAACTAAGAGTCGGGGGCCTGGGTGTTGTGTCTATTTATAATAAAAGCTATTTGATTGGCCGTGTTCTTTAATAGTAAATTTTTTTTTCGGCGTGGTCATCTAGAAAAAAACACACAAAGATAAATGTATTTTGACAAAATTAGTGTGAGTGTTAGGTAGAAACCTTTCTTTCCATGTTCTGCTTCTGGCTTCATATGGTGTTAACTGTTGTTGAAAAAAGTAACTTTAACCAATCTATAAACGAACTGTGGTACCCCCTTCAGCTAACCCATGACGAGTTGAGGCGTGGAGCCTAACCGTGAGAAAATTTAACGTGAAATTTTTAGTTTGGGGGGCGGAAAAAAGGAGGCGGTTCCCCCTTTGGGAGCAAGTAACGGTCTTTGGGGTCCTAGCAGAGTTCACAACAAGGTACTAGAGTTTGCCGACAAGAGCTGGGTGGCTACCAACCGTTCGTAAACGTTGGCCACAACAATACCTCATTCGTATTCTGTTAGACCAAAATATATATATAGTTGAATAGCCAACATTTAATTATACATATTTATTATAATTATTATTCATCTTCCAATTTTTAAAAAAAAATCATAAACCATCTGTCAAATTTGAGAGCTGCGGAACACATCCAATGGCGTGTGTTAAATAAATAAGGGTACTTTTTTTTAACTGTCAGAAGACATTCTTCATCAGGAGGATCGATTTTAGCCCCTCTCAAGAAAAAAATTAAATATCATAAAGTGCAGGAGTTATCGCATCGCCGGCAAGAAATTACACTTCCAGAGAGTAGCAAATGTAATCCCCAACAAGAGATTAACACTTTACAGAGAGTAACATACGTATCCCCAACAAGAGATTACACTTTCCAAGAGTTTCTACTGTAACCCCAACAAGAGATTACACTTTCCAGAGAGTAGCAATGTCTCCCCAACAAAAGATTACACTTTCCAGAGAGTAGCTACTGTCTCCTCAACAAGAGATTACACTTTACAGAGAGTAGCTACTGATTCCCCAAAAAGATTACACTTTCCAAGAGTAGCTTAAATGTATCCCCCAACAAGAGATTACACTTTACAGAGAGTAGCTAATGTCTCCCAACAAGAGATTACACTTTCCAGAAGTAGCTACTGTATCCCCAACAAGAGATTACACTTTAACAGAGAGTTAACTACTGTATCCCCAACAAGAATTACACTTTCCGAGAAATAGCTACTGTAACCCCAACAAGAGATTACACTTTCCAGAGAGTAGCTAATGTCTCCCCAACAAAAGATTACACTTTCCAGAGAGTAGCTACTGTCCTCCCCAACAAGAGATTACACTTTACAGAGAGTAGCTACTGTATCCCCAACAAGAATTATACTTTACAGAGGGTAGCTACTGTATCCCCAACAAGAGATTACCCCTTCTAGAGAGTAGCTACTGTCCCCCAAAAAAGAGTTTTACACTTTACAGAGAGTAGCTACTGTATCCCCAACAAGAGATTACACTTTCCAGAGAGTAGCTACTGTATCCCCAACAAGAGATTATACTTTACAGAGGGAAACTACTGATTCCCCAAAAAAGAGATTAACTTTACAGAGGGTACTACTGATTCCCCAACAAGAGATTAGACTTTACAGAGAGTACTACTGTTCCCCAACAAGAGATTAAAACTTTCTAGAGAGTAGCTACTGTCTCCCCAACAAAATTACACTTTCAGAGAGTACTACTGTCTCCCCAACAAAGATTACATTTTCTAGAGAGTAGCTACTGTCTCCCCCCAACAAAGATTACACTTTACAGAGAGTAGCTATTGTCTCCCCAACAAGAGATTACACTTACAGAGAGTACTATTGTCTCCCCAACAAGAGATTATATATTATTAGCATAATTAAGTTCACAACAAGTTTATCCTTTTATAAAAAAATGTAATAGTTAATTTCTTAAAGTTTTGCACTTAGTTGAATTTCGGCTTATAGCAAATTGATGTTCAAACTGAGCTATTCATTTAGGTGCGCTACTTGGGATTTTCATTGTGGTTTCAACATCTTCACTCTAAGCTAATGCAGCTGTATTGTATACAAATATCATATTCATCCTTTTCCTCAGAGCTGTGTTTCCATTCCTAGCTTTGAACGTAGACTAAAACATATTTTCCCACCATTAATTGGCATCTCTTTTAAAAAAAGAAAAACAGAACAACCAGATCCCAGACTATTAATTCCCAAATTTAGAGAAAGGAAACACACACATTTTAATGGTTCCAATTAGAGATGGGACGATACCATTTTTCAATTCCGATTCTCGATTTTAATTCTTAAATTTTTATACCTCGATTCCTCGAAAACTCGATTCTTACTGGAATAGGCCTGACATGAAGTGGGAACGGCCCATAATGGTTTAGGTTAATAGAAACCCATATGGCTGCCGTGATAGGATCACCTTTTTTTTTTTACTAATTTGATTAATTCTGGAAATTTAGTAAACATCTATCAAATATTAATTAGACTTTTAAAACATTTTGCTTTTAAAAATTACAGTCATGTTTTTAATTTTGGCTTTAAAATTTTAAAATAAATTTCCTACCTATAGACTATTCTTATTATTATTATTATTATATTATTATTATTATTATTATTTTTATTATTTTTTAAAGTTAACTTATGACAGTAATTTGCAAAGCAATCGTAATATATTTTCTTAACACGAGAGTTGGTATTTTTTAAAAGGGAGGTTTATTTATGTTTTTTCTTGAATACATTATAATCAACACGGTAAATATTTTACATATTGAAGCAAAACATCAATTTTTAGGTTTGCAGATCTATTGAATGTTTTTAATAATTTTTTACTATACAAATATATGGAATAACTAAAGAAAAAATGCTTACAAACTGTCTTTAATATCTGATATTCATTTATGTCTTAAAAAAAGTATCCACGATCATTTGCACGTATTTTAGAAATTCGGAGGTATCAATAAAAAAAGGGTATTTTCTCGATTCTAATCCTCTTGATACCTTTAAGAATCGATAGGTATTGGGGAATCGAGGAATCAAATTTCCCATCTCTAGTTTAAATGGTTCTACTCTTCACAATAACCAAACCAGAGCCCTAAGACTGTGGTTTAGGTCAGGAACTTTGTCTAAAACAAGGTCGCCACCTAGCTCTCTTTTTCTGGGTGTGTATTTGATTTGCTAGCCAGATATCGTGTCTGACGCATTTTGAAATGCACAAGAGCAAATTTTACATTCTCTATCGAAGTGGTTCTCAACCTTTTTTACGGTTTGCTTACCTCTTCATTCATAAATATTTACTTTCAAATACTCTATAAGAATATATTTTAAAATTTATTTTTTATCACCTCGCTTTACAAATCCGTTCGTGTTGAAACCTTATTTACTAATTTGGCTAATTTTTTTGTTTTTTTTTTTACAGATTAGGAATTTATGTTTAGGGGAAGTGTAATGGATTGGCATGAAGGGAGAGTGGAAAACAATTTTAAGAAAAACCCCGCACTCAGTATACCCAACCCCAGATTAGAACCTCAATATCTCAATCATTGCAGCCTAGTACATTGCGATAGTAGCGCGTTAGACAATGTGGTCACCAAAGCTGTAAAAAATGTATTTAATCAATTAATTAAGTGATTATTTTTAAAAGGGAAATTGGGATTAAATTTCTTTCTGTCTAGACGTATACCTAATAGTGTTTTTTTTAGCCAATCGCTTAATTTAAGAAATATGTTATTTTGACTAGAAATCATCTTCTTAGGCATGGTTTTATTTTTAGCATGTCCAGCTACAAAAATCAACACAAAAAATTTTCTATTTTCAATAAAAAAAATGTACACAATTTTTATGACACTTAAGTAAAAAAATCATTTAGAAAATTGTCAGCATTCCCGGGCGACCTGGATAAATCGTTTTTTCTCCCAGTGACCACTATTATGGCAGCGGGAATATGGCTGCTAGCCTTGAACATAAAAAGAGAAAGAACAATTTAATAATAATTTAAAAATTTATAATAAAAAATTTAAAATATATTAAATTAATAACTAATAATAATTCAAGACTTGTTTAAAAAAAAAAACCTACATTTATACAATTTTTTCAAATTAGGTTTGCAACAACAAATAAACAAAACATGATTTTTTTTTTTTTAAAAATGGGTGTGCCCCAGGTTGAAACACCGATACTTTTGTTCATAACCATAATTTGAATGAAATAATAATTTAGTTAATGAAACACCTCATTTTCGAGCCATTGACCCATGCGCAACTTGGCTCCAGATCAACTTTCGAGTTCTGATCATGCGCAGAGGTGTTTTTCGTTTTATATTTTTTTAAATACGACCTCCAAAAGAGAAGGCTACAAGCGTAAAAACATAAACCAAAAAAAACTTTTTTTTTGTAGCCCTATACGTATATTATTAATTATGAAATGTTTAATGATTATGAAGGGTTGAAATTAGAGGAAGTGAACCCAAATTGCGTGGAGGGATAGTGTAAAACCATTTATCACCCCCTCCCCTCTCAGTTCACCCGAGCGAGATTCTAAACTCGGTCTCCCCGTCCCGGCAGTTCTATTTTAACACGAAACAAACGCGTTAGGTAAACTACGCCATCGAGGTGGGTAATCTCAAGTAAAACTACTAATAATATTGGTGTTAAATGACTTATTTTTAATCATCATCATCATCATCATCACATCAAGTGGGCTGCTGAGTAATCACAGTTGATTATTTTATTGAAAGGCCTACTCATAAACAGTTTAGATTTCCATGAGAAAGTGACTAAATAAAAAACTCAAATTAAATTTAAATAAGAAACTCAGGGAAGTGGTATTTTATTTTCCATTGAACTAACTCTACAACTATTTTTTTTGGGCACCCCCGTCTTACTACCCTTCGGGTTTACGCTTATGTAACTGAAACTTATTACGCTTAAGGTTTTAGTGATTGGGAAGGGTTTTATTCTTTAGGGGAATGTAAGGGAATTTTCGGGGAGGGAGAGTGCAAAAACATGTAAGAAAACCCCTTTTAATTCACCCGACCGAAATTCTAAGCTCGATACTCCATCATCGGCAGTCTAATCTACTGTGAGAGTAGCGTGCTAGTCCACCACGGCCACCAAAGTGGATTTTAAAGATATAAAGTTTACGTTTGAAAATATTATTTCAAACAAATAAAACATCCCCTTGGATAAACCAAATTCTAGAGGGATTTGATTAGTTGAAGCAAAACCGTTTTAAATATGAAAGGGGAACCACTTTGGGATGGAAACCCAACTTCAGCCAAAATAACCGGGAAAAATAAAAAATAACTATAAAAAAACTAGATAAATATTTTCCTGGAGCTTGTTTTGTTTATTTTGTGCAAATATTTTGATATTAGTTTTGTAAATCGTGTCCTGGGATTCATCTGGTGTTAAAAAGATGGCTTTACGATGTCGTCCCCCCTGCCAAGCCCAAAATAGATTTATCATGTTCCCTTTTACTCCGGGGAATTTTCCGAAACAAAGAGTAAAACCTGAAGGATGTATCTAAAATAATTAAAACATCTCATTCAAGGTCACAAATATTAAATTTTCAATCCCCCCCCTTCCCCATAGAGACATACATCATGTTTTAATGCCCTTTTCAGGATACCCTTTAATATTACACTAATAGTGTAGGGATTGAGATAAGTAAGGATTAAGGATAAGGATTAAGGGTTAAGATGGAGCTGTAGGAGACCCGAAAAAAAAAGGCAGTGTTCTTGCAAATTTTTATATAAAACTTTTTTTGGTCAAGATAAGTCAAATGTTGCAACCCAACACAAAGATAAAGTTTTAACAACTATCTTCACAAGGTTTTAATCAAAAAGATGTTTTAATATCTGTCATTACATTGTGCATTGTGAGAAACTTTATAACTGAAGAGAATAAGCTATCAGTTAATTTTATAACACCCTCGAAAGATATTCAACAACTCTTTTTTATGAAGAAAATTAAACTCTATGTTTCTACAAAACAATTTTATTTATTTTAGACCAACTATTAAAATAGCAAAAACATTGGCCGTTTCTCCGCTTCCTGCATCCCTACCTTAAATGTACCCACAGTTGCGTAGAGAGAGTGAGAAACCGTTTAGTAAAAACTCTTATTACACACTCGGCTGGCATTTGATCCTGCCCTCCTAGTCAACGGAAAAATATACAATACGAGACTGATGTATATATCAGCGTCCCCGCTAGTGTGGATGGTTTGAAAACTTGAAGTAAATTATTTATTTCTATGCGTAGTTTTTTGTTGTAAATATTTCCCAGAACTTATAGTTTTTAATGAAAAAGCTTTTTCTCATGAAAAAATGAAGATATAAAAGGTATCGGGAAACCCACTGTCTACTAAAATAGTAAACAATAAAATTGTAGTTTAAATTTTAATCATGCTGCGGATGACAAACAGTGGGATTTAGTGTAAGTGTTGTGGGCGAAAAAGGGGAAGATGAACATTTCAGAGATAAGTATCATAGCAAAAGAGCTACCTCATCGCCGATGACATCAATGTTGAGGTAGATAGCGTTCAAGTCCTCCAGTGGACTGGCCGCCTCGGTCAATGAGAAAGTATCAATCGCCGTCAGGCTTAGGGAAAACAAAAGGGTGTGTGTCGTTTTCTGGAATACTTTTCCATTCTATCTATGCTTAATAATACCTTTAACCCCTTTACCCACAACCGCACTTTGTCATTTCAATAAGAAAGAAAGGAAACAAACTAAAGGAAGCTTATTATTTCAAGGTGAAGAGGAAATCTCGCTGCTATTCTCAAATAAACTTAAAAAGTATGTAGGTGAGCCCATAAAAAAAATGTACCGTTTTCGTTAGAGAAAGGCTAAATTTAAGCCCTTTTCATCAAACCTAAGTGTCATAGTTTTCCGCAAATATGCTTGAAACTGGACTAATTTTTACATTTTCACACATTTTTTTCCATTAATAAAACTCAAAATATAGGGTTGTTAAAAAAAAAGCCCTGTTGGGGAAATTTTTCAAATTGTTGTAGCCCCGAACCAAAATTTTTTAATGAATAATGCATAGTAGAAATTAAATATTGAGTTAGAACTGAACGTCCGCGCGGCAATTTCCCCGCTTACCGAGGCGGCCCCCCTTAAGATTTGGTTTGGGAAGAGAACACGTCACGTCACTATTCTCTCTCCAACAGGGAGAAAAAATCTAAGGCGACCATTCGTCCCCAATTTTTGGGACAGTCCCTGAAGTTAACTAAAAATCCCTTGACTAATTTTGGTCCCTGATATGTTAGATGAATTAATACAATTTAAATTATATAGATTGGGAAAAAAAAGGCTTAATTGAATTGATTGCTTATAAACTAAGACGGGTATAAAACAAGTACTAAAATCACATAAGGCCAGCGACGAGTATTTCTAACGTTTTCGACTTTTTTTTTTCTTAATTTATGACTTTAACTGTACTTGCAGATCTTTTTACGAAGCAGTCGCTTCCTACACAAGATCTAATTTATTGATAAATGTCTGAAAACATGATTACGTAAAACATGATTGTTGGGTGTATTATATATCATTTAAATGGGAAACTTAACTTCCCTGGCACCCACCCGTAATTTTAGAATGTCTGTCCCGAAAATGCCAAAATAAAATTGTAACTTTGAACTAGCCATTGATAAGTTAATTAAAATATAGTCCCTATAGCAACGTAAACAAAAAGTGCAGATTAGTTACGTTTTTGTTAGTGGAATCTTTCTAGATTGGGCAATTGAAAACCCCTTTTAAACCCCCTTCCAAACCAGAGTAAGCCGTTCAATCCTAGTTTCACCCCAAACCCCTTTGATAAGAATTTGTAGAATACACCACTGTAGAGGGTATCCCAAAGACTGTGACTTCAGCTGCAACATAAACAACACTTATTTTTGTTACCCAATTGAAATAATATAAAACGACACCGAAAATTTTTGCTCAATTAAACGCTAGAAGTAAGTGGGTTTCAATCACAGACTTGTTATTAAAGAGCAGATAGGGAGGAAATTCGTATCTCCATAATTATTAGGGTTTTTTTGCATGAGGATTAAAAATTTAAATCAAATCTTTTGCAGAATATTTTCCTCCTCTTTTAAAAAAAAAGGGGGTTTTTGTTTTAAAAAATTTTTAAAAAAAGCTAAATTTTGTTTAAAAAATTTAAACAAATTAAATCCTTTTTTTCTTTCTTAAAATTTTAGGGCCTTTTTTAAAAAGGGTTCACAGGAAAAAATAAAATTTTTATCAATGCCTCAAAGAAGTTTTTTTATTCGGGACTTACCAAGTTTGGTTCAAATTTTAGGAATAACCCATTTTTTAAAACTTGATCTGTATTTTTTAACCGCTTTTGTACTAAAAACATTTCCCCAAACCTTTGGTGGTGTAAATTTTTGGCCTTTAAAGCGCTTTTGTCTGTTTGAGCTTTAAAAAAATGAGGATGGGGAGATCGAGGTTCGAAACTCGGTCGGGTGAACGGGGGGTTTTTTTCCCAAAAAGGGTTTTCCCTCTCCCCCCACGCAAATTTCGGGTTCACTTCCCCCTAAAATTTAAAACCCTTTCCCCAAATTTCCCAATTTCCCTTAGCGTAATTAGTACTTTAAAACGTATAAAACCCAACGGGTAGTAAACGCGGGGCCCAAATATAAAAAATACTAAAATCATAAATTTTTTTCATTTTTAAAATAGTTTTTTTTTAGGGTGTGTCATGGCACACATTCAATTTACTCAAAAGCTTAAGGGGCACACACCCTGCAAATTTGGGAGGGCACGCAGGGCTTGGGAGTCAACTTTTTTTGGGCTAGTTTTTAACAGCGAGGAGTTTGGGGGTTTAAAAATTTTCCAGAGGGGGTAGGCCTACTTGGGTTGGGGATTTCCCCCCAAAGTCCTTCACGAAAACCCCAGATTGGTTTAAAACAATACATTTTCCCCATCCTAACCCCCTTGGATTAAATAAAATGGGATAGCAAAGGAAAAATTTTTTTAAAAATACGGATCCGCTTCGGTGGGGCCCCCCTGATTTTAAAAGCGCTACTTCGGTTTGACTAGACTGCCAAACACGGGGAAAATCGGGGTTTTTATTCAGGTCGGGGGGGGACTAAAGTTTTCCCAAAAATTTTTTTCATTCTTTCTTCCACAAATTTCAAGTGCACTTCCCCTCAATTAAAAACCCTTTCCCAATCCCTAACAAATTAGGGGAAAAC
>JBCFYV010002066.1:0-44241 GCA_039000515.1 Timema cristinae
GTGTGAAAAAATTCCAACAGGCTTTTTTTTTAATTTACTAACCCTAATTTTGTTTTTATGATAAATTTTTTTTAATAATAAATTGACTCATTTTCGACGTATTTTTAGGCATATTTTTGGAGCTAAGGAGACTAGGCAATAGTGAAAAAGGGTAATAGATTTAACCTTCTTCTAACTAACATATTAATTTTTTAATATACTCACAACAAAATTCTTAAGATATTTGAGAATTATTTTTCTAGTTTAGGAGACACAGAGCTTTTATTTTTCTACCGACAGTGTCGCCAACCACCAGTTCACCTGGACAGAGAGAGGTAAAGAAGAAATAATGATAAGCATACACCACTCTTTGTGTGCATGCACTCTTTTCGTCGCGTTTGCCCTTTTCGTTGACACAGCCTGGACCAAAATTGAGACGTTACCTCGCTCTGCGCGCTGTATACCCAGCTTAATAACGGCTTATATTTTAGTACAAATTTGACACTATATCGGTAAAATTGTGTGTTCCAGTCATCTTGACTTTAATTATGTTTTTAATTTTTTTTTTACGCTCATGAGTTATGGATGATATAAGTTGATTTTAGAGGAAGGAAGTGTACCCTCATTGCGTGGGGGTATAGGGAAACCATTAAAACATCACAATAAATAATTATTGTATCCATTGGTTGTTTATTTAAACATTAATTATTAGTAGTTTTAACTTACTGATGATTGATTTTTTGTAATAGCTCTAATGATTTTGTTCAAAATTCGTATAGGAGACTATTTTACATGATTACTAATAATAACATCTTTATTTTTCTAAAATAAATTAATTTAAGATATACTACTTTCGATAAACCATAGAAAATTTGAAATTCTTTGAAACTGATCTTGAGTATTGAGTACAAAATGGGTATCTGGAAATAGTCATTCCTGATAAATAAGAACACTTTTATTTTTACAAATAAAAAATAACTAGGGTAGTTTACAAATTACTTATTATAAAAAATTGAAATGGGTTGAACATATTTTAACAATTTGGTTTAAAATGTATATGTAACTAGTGTTTATATTGATTAACTGTGCGTATAACCCGAACGGTGCTAATAATAATATTTTGGTTAACAAAATTACACGTTTGTTTTTCTGAGGAAAACCTTCTTAAAGTAGGTTACAAACACCAATGTTTGAAAATTTTCTTCAACACTATAATACAAAATATGAGAAAGTTTGTACGATTTTGTCGTACCATTTATTTCTAAACACATACGGCCCGCAACATCAAAAAGGTTGCTGACCGCTGGCATAAACGTTTACCCGTGCGTGTGTAGGCTGAAGCTAGTATCGATTCAAGTTAAGAAGAACAATATTTTCATATATTCATATGTGAAGTCAGGGATCCGCAACTATCACTTTTGATAGGTAATCCCAAACTGATAAAATAGTAACTAAATATAGTTTAACTTTTTCAATTTTACCCGCAAAAATATATATTTGTATTTTATAAATTGTTCTTCCTATCACGAACCAAATACATGCAGGTTCTTATAAACAAAAAAGTTAATACATTACTGTGTGTATATATATATTCCTAAGTTTACTATTAATATATTAAATATATATATATATATTTAATATATTAATAGGAAACTTAGGAATACATACTACCTTCCACATTTCATGACTAGGATTAGTTGTTTGAATGTTTTCGTGGCAGTGTAATTTATATTAGAAACCTATACATACATATAATAAAATTCAAGTCTCTACGTTCGATTCCGTCTGTTTCCAGAAAATTCGAAAAGTATTCATCGTATTGCTATGAGACTTTGTCTGTTGTAGGCCTACTCCTTATTTTTCAGAATGCAGGGTATGTTATATCACGCTATCTCATCAGCGAATGAAGAATTGTTGAAAAAAACCGACAGTTAGTGGCTACATCTGCGTTTTAAATAGGTAACAATTCAAATATATTAATTTTAATTCTGAAAATTATAAAATGACACCTGGACACGGGAATCGAACCCGGACCTTTGGCTTAGTATGCCAATGCCCTAACTACTGAGCTATCCAGGAGTCGTCCCGTGCCCAGAACACAGACAAAGAAATAACAGTACGTAGCCTTAAGGGAGATTTGTTGCGCCCCTCGAGTCAGGTAAAACTTAAAATATCCAGTGATAACAGCGCTTCCAAGTGGGAATTCTTTAAAACAACTCACTTTCAAAATGTTCCTCCTGAGAAAGACCAGCTGAGAGCTAAGAGCCGCCTTCTCTCTCAAGTACAGTAGCCCCATGGCTTCTTTGGTGCTGACTAACAGCTCACAGCTGACAGATGACGGTTTTGAAAAGCTACCAGACCAAACTATGTATCCCTACGCCGAACCATATGAGTTTCAAAAACATGTGTTTAGCTGCTTTCACTCCTGACAGTCAAAATTTAGGTATATACCTAAATGTTGACTGTCAGAAGTCAGCTGTGAGCTGTCAGTCAGCACTAAAAAAGCCATGGGGCTACTGTACAATAGTTCAGCAGTAGCGGTAATCCATTCCCCTGCCTCACCCCCCTTTCATTGACCAAAACTTTTCAAACAGTAACCCGACAACGCTGTTTTGGGAAATGCACTTGTAAATGAATTATTAAATATTTTGTGACCACAGTTCTGCGTTCACAATTCTTTTAGATTCATTCTTTGTTATACTGGATTGCAAATAACTGGGATATCAGTTTTCGAACCCCGATCGGTTTACTGAGAGTTTTTTTCCCTAATATGCTTATAATTCTCCTTCAACGCAAATACGGCACTTTTCCCCAAACATTTTCCCTTTCCCCTTTCCCCTTATCCATTGGAGTAAATACACGGATAGCTGTAATGGGAATAAGACACGGTGCACAAAAATATATCAGTGATTAAAATTAAATACTTAAGTTGAAAAAGGTTGCATTTATTTTTACTTTTTTTGTCAGATTAATCCCAAACAAATATACAGTAATATGCTACTTTAATAAATAAAAAAAGTTAAAAGCATGGAAAAAAACAATGAAAAAGTGTTAGCTAGACTGCTGAGGAGGGGGGGCCCAAAGGGTTTCGAATCTCGCTTGGTTAAACTGGGTTCCCTAAATGGTTTTCCACTCCCCCTCCACGAAAATGTGAGCTTACGTCCCTACATCCACCCTTTCTCAAATCTTAGCCCATTAGCATAATTAGTACTTAAGCGTATAACCCGAAAGGGTAGTGGGACGCTATACTAAGTATCAGTATTATTATTTTATATTAATTTGCAATGAAAGTTAACAAATCGGTTTAAATCAGTTTATAATAAAATCAAGCCCTGAAAATGAAGCTTATCTCGCTAAAACGCGCGTTAGGATTACACAACAAAAACTCATAATGTTTTGTCCAATTACACTTGTCCAACATCTTCTCGTGTCGTTTGGAAAATTAAATACTTTTAAATTTTTGTAAAGGGAAATAGAAATAAATATTTACAAAAATTAACACTGAAAACTCTTTCATATAAGATTATTTTACTATAATAGAACGACATTTTCATACAATAATAATTGCAGATTTTCTTAAAAAAAATATTTATATCAAAATAAAAGAGTTTAGTAAAGTGAGTAAAATTGCTGACAATACAAATAATTAAAAAAATTATATTCTTAACTATCCCCAAAATATTGTTTTAATCAAGCTATAGTTATTAATGTTTGGTATAAAAATATCTACTAAAGTAAAGAAAAAAGGGTTCTGATTAAATAGTTGGGATGGGTTTAAAACTAAAATTATGATCACTAATCAAAAAAAAAAATTAATAAAATAATAATATAAAAATAAGATTTAACAGAAATTTGATTTAAATATGTGTCAAACAAATTTGGACCAAATATTTTGGTCACTTTGATTTTGTAATGTACTAGATCGAGCTTTGACGTATTTCTCTATAGCATTTTCTTGCTTTATTGGTGATCATCCAGCTGTCAAATTTAAATTTCCTTCTTGTACAATCTTAAACTAACCTTGTTAATCACAAACCAGTTATAAACAGGTAACAAAAAAAATCTTAGAAATAAAATATTACCTAGTCTACAATCTGAGTGCACAAACGAGCGCAATCGCAGGGGGGCCGTCGCACTCCACTGCCCAATGCAAACTTTACCTAAGCACTATCATAGAAACATTTTTGAAAAAAGATCATCACATTCACCAATGAGCATAAATTAAATAATAGACTCTTTTACAGAAACACATTAAATATGAACATCATTATATCAAAAGAAAACATGGTCACCAAGTTATGTCGCTGAATTGGTTTATTTTAATTTTTTTATGTCGCCCCTTTAGATATGCGATAATAGCTATGTATTTGTAAATCTAATGTATCCATTTTAAAGGGATAGTCTTTATTTTGTGTGTTGAATTATTTTTAGTACTTCAGACTTTTTACTCTGCCTTTACAAATTTAATGTTCCAAATATCTTACAACAGCCCTTATTTTTATAAAAAGAGCCTTTTAGAAAGTAGATTTTTTTTCTGATAACATCATAACTTTTTTATATTTTGTTTTTTTTTGTTAGCACTGTGCCTTAATATTCGTTCGAGTTAAACGCTTATGTACTACTAATTACGCTATTATTTTAGAGATGAGAAAGGTTTAATTATACTAAAGTGTACCCGCATTTGAACATATCGATTTTTTTTATAGTTTAGGAAATTTTAGAGGCTCCTCCCATTTCCCAGCAGTAAATTTTAAAATTACAAACTTTCTAATTTTTTTGGTTATGAGGGATAGTCCTTTTATCAATTTATGGAAAATTTTAATTTTTCTTTCATGCATAAAAGTATATTTTCCTTGGAAAGATGGCAATTTACTCTCTTTCCAACCCCTCTCTACCCTCACCACCCTTAGCTTTCACAATACAAATTTGAAATTTTAAGACTTTTTTGATTATATATATGATTTTTTACGTGGCTACTAAATGTCAACCAAAACCACAACGAAAAATTTGTATTTTTTGGGTTGTATACATTTTAAGTGCTAACCATTTCCTGGGCTTCAATTTTGAAATTCCACTTGTTCAAGAGTGTAGGAAACACGAGAAAATGCCAAAATTTTTGCAGTTTTTTTTATAAAACTATTTTTTGGCCAAATAAATAAATATAGCTCCATAAAATTTATAGTTAAATTTCCTTCACTTGATGATATCAAAAGTGTTGAATATCTGTCATGACCATAGCAGCATTAATGAGAAACTTTTAAGTGAATTAACTTAAACAATGTATCCCTGTCTAGCGACTCAAACCTGTTTATTATTAAATGTATGGCGACATTTCAAGCTTTTATACCTACAAAAACTGCATTTAAATAGGTTTTAAATATTTTAGGGACCATCCCTCCATTTCTCGAACCTTCTTTTTTAAATTTAATAAGTCAGACCTTGATACTTTTGATTGGTCTTTAAGCCCACCTGACTTATGTCACCCTCTAACACTTTGAGAAGTAGTTTAGTCTTTATTTTAAAAAAATTTTTGAGCCCCCATATATTACCAGCCTCCTTAGAAATAACTAATATTAAAATGGGTTTGTGGTTATTTGAGTTATCCCTCTACATTCATGACAAATTTAAATTTCTACCTCCTACTTATACACCCTAACCTCTCTTTCCTATTTCCTGTAGTCTCTTTATGAAATTTAAAATGTTCAGACTTTATAGTTAATTTTGGGGTTTGTCCTATCTCTGCTTGACGAATTCCAGTTTTATACCACACATAAAAGTTGTTTATCCCCCGGTTTTAAAAATTTTAGTTTCCCCCCCCCATTTCTATAACTTCCACTTCAAAATCTTAAATTTAAGATTTTATTTGGTTATCTGAAGCCGTACCTCTACCAGCATACAAAATTAGACTTTCTACATACTTATTTTTTTAAATACCCTTTTTTCCCCTGGACCCCATTATAAACTTAAAAGTTTTGGACTTTTATAGTTTTTTGGAATGGTATTTTTGCCTGTATGCAGAATTTTAGTTTTATACCACACTGAGAAGAGGTTGTTTCTAATAGTTTTGTATGATTTAACCACTCAACCCACTTTTCCAACCCCTTTGAAAAATATTAAATTATAACATTCATTTGGATTTCTGGAGTTTTATTTCTACCTTTCTTTCAAATTTTAATTCTAACCTCATCTCAAAGTTATTTCTAGCTGTAGCTTCCCCTCCCTTATTTTTTTATAGCTTAAATTAAAAAAAAAACTATTTTTTTGTTTATTTAGAGTGGTCCGTATCCCTAATAAACTAAGTTTTTCTACCACAATAAAGTTGTTAAATTTAATTAGTTTTTGTAAATGTTGACCCCGCCCCTTGCCCTACCATTTCTTTTACTCCCAACTTTTTAAATTTCAAATAATAAGATTTATTTGGATATTTTGAAAGTTAATTCTATCTACTTGCCAAATTTAAATATTCTATCCAATTAAAATTTGGTTTTTATTTTTATAACCCCTTCCCTCCCCCTTACCCTTTTCCCCCGGGGGTCCCATTTAAAATTAAAAATGTACATACTTATTGTAATTTGATACGTCCCTTTAGTTTACTTATACATTTCCAATTTTCTGCCACACTGGGAATTAATTGTTTCTATAAGTTTTGTTAATACTTCAGCTAAATTTTTCTAACTATTATTTAGAAATTTCCATTTTTAAAATTATTTGGTTAGTTGGAGTTGTCCACCTAAACGAGGGGTCAAATCTAACTTTGCTAGCACACACAAAAGGTTTTTTATTCTGTTTATATCCCCTTCCAAAATGTCCCAGGGTCTCACTTATTAAACAAAACTGTTCATAACTTTTATAATTATTTGGAGTGGTCCCATTGTTGTCTGCAAAATTTCAATATTCTACCCACCCTGTAAAGAAATTTATTTATATTATTTTTGGGTAGTCTTAAACACACATTTTTTACCAACGCACCTCGGGAATCATCGTGTGGTTGCTGTACATAAATTATTTCATATTAGTATTCTGCGACCCGATAACCCTCCATATATAAAAATCTCATCTTGATAAGACAGAATGTCAACTATCAGAACATAGAGGGGGGGGGGGGAGAGGGGCAAAGGTGAGGTAATTGATCGTACCTCACTCGTCTCCCCTTTCCTCCTCTCCCTCCCGTAGTCTCGCGTGTTCCGGGGATTCCCCCCTCTCCCCTGAGTCACCAGAGGAGACGGGGTCGCGGGGACGGGTTGAAATGATTGGTTCAGAATACTTATCCGAATCCCCCCCCCCCTCACCCTTTCCCTCCCGCGCCGAGTCTCGCGTGTTCCCCCCTTTCCCCTCGCCATAGTCTCGCGTGTTCCCCCTTCCAGGGGCGGGGAAATTCGCGGGTACGGAAAAGGGAGGTGTGGCTTTTAGAGAAAGGCTGGTTTTATTGGTCGAGAAAAAGAATCTCGTTATAAAGTTTCCCACAAAACTAAAAAGGGTTAACCTTAATCTATGTTTATGATTCAGGCTTCTTAAGCTCGATTTGAGAAAAAGGTCCTTCTTTCCGTGGTGACAAATGAAGAATGTTTTCCCTGGCGGCTTAGTCCCCCTTGTTCTTTTCCCAAACTCGGCTGCTGACACGTGAAAAATTTTTCCTGTAAATTAGGGGGGGTGGGCTCTGCTCCCCTAACCGAGAGAGTGCTTTAACTCGGGAAGTTAACATCTTTTTCGCAGGAAGTTAACATCTGTTTCGTGACATCTGCGTCTCAGAGGTCTGTGAGAATTTTACAAGAGGGGACTTCTCACGCAGTAAAAGAGGGCGGAGTCAAACCCTTTTTTCCGCCCCCTCCTGGAGAGAGGGAGTAGTTATTTCTATATATTGAGTTACCCCTTTAAGTAGAATCCATTATCTTTTAAATCTTTATTTCTAAACAAACATCATCAAAATGTCTAGTGAATATTCTCAACGCTTTGTCAGCAATCGGTCGAGTGAGATAGTGTCAAGGAAGCTGACAGATTTAAGATAGGTCATGGTTATTATTTTCACTAATATAAAAGGCCGTAAACGAGAATATGGACGCAAGTTCTCACTTTGTTGGGAAACAATATAACGTGTGGTTACCGGCTCGATTTTCCCTGCTTACCGACGCTCACTGAAGGAGCTCTCCAAAGCCGATCTACTCCTGTTACCGGGGTATTTCTAAAAACAGCAAGAGGGGCGCTGAAAAACTTGGGAAGGTATGTTTATTACAATCATTCTAGGATTAATCAACATCAATCGAAATATGTTTTTTTCAGGTAGGATGTACAGAGTTATGGGGGTTTTTTTCAACTCCCCCTCTACGCAAATGGGGGTTTCTTTTCCTCTAATTTCTGTGATTTACAAATAATAACGCATATTTCTTAAAAAAAAACCCTTCCTTCAGGTTATCTTGTGAATGTCAGACCACCACCGTCGTTCGGATTCCACGTTAAACGGGGGTCCTTCTTTTCATCTTGTCATTAATCGAAAGATGTTATTTTTTCCCAAACTCTACGCAAATGTGGGTTCTTTTCCTCTAATTTCTGTGATTTTACAAATAATAACGCATATTTTCTCAAAAAACCCTTCCTTCGGGTTTATCTTGTGAATGTCAGACCTCCACCGTGGTTCGGATTCCACGTTAAACTGGGGATCCTTCATTTCATCTTGTCTTAATCGAAAATGTATTTTTTTCCAACTCTACGCAAATGTGCGTTCTTTCCTCTAATTTCTGTGATTTACAAATAATAACGCATATTTTCTCAAAAAAAAACCTTTCCTTCAGGTTATCTTGTGAATGTCAGACCACCACCGGGTTCGATCCCACGTTAAACTGGGATCCTTCTTTCTTTTGTCATTAATCGAAAGATGTATTTTTTTCCAACTCTACGCAAATGTGGGTTCTTTTCCTCAAATTTCTATGATTTTAAAAATAATAACGCATATTTTCTCAAAAAAAAACCTTCCTTCAGGCTATTTTGCGAATGAGGGAGGAATGCCGGGGCCTCCACCGTGGTTCGGATTCCACGTTAAACTGTATCCTTCATTTCATCTCACCATTAAAACATTAGCGAAATAAACCGAACGGGTGTAAGATAATACATAATATCTACGTTTCCCTCATTGATTCGTTCAAATCTCAATCATGCTGAATGATGCCGCTAAAACATTATCAATGTTAGCTTTAAAAAACCCCATAGATAAAAAATAATAGTAAATGCAAGTATTAAATTTGTTTTGGACGAAACAAGACAAAAAAACTTGAGATTCCCTTTAAGCTTAGATAATGGATAAACAGTCAAGCTATACAAGTATAGGAATAGATTTTTCACAGGCTTTGCTCCCAAGTAGAAAGCAAATTTGAAAGATTTCCTTAAATTTTTTAGCATTAAGTTGTGCTAAAGTTTTAAAAATAAATCACGTCGGTAGAGAGTTAAGTTCTAATGTATAATCCTCTAACAAACTTTACTTCGAACCCCCCAATCTTACTGTCTACATCGGGACAATCGAATGTATTTTCGAGTCATACATTTAATATATTTTAGTTATTCTAATTAGAGGTATTCAGTTCCTAGCATCACGTCTTACTACCCGTTCGAGTTATACGCTAATATTTTTAGATAAAAGAAAAGGTTATATTTTTAAGAATAGAATCGTAAACCTTTTTTTGAGAAAATTACACCCCATACACGCGACCTAGATTTGAACCTTGATCCTTCTCACTCTTACTCTACGTAAATGCGGGCTCACTTCCTCTACACAGAGATTCAGCCCTGAATTAAACACACATAGCTTCAATGTTTTATATCATGGTTTCATGAACAGCTAAACTAATGTCCCTGTTTGTTTTATAGCTGTCTCAGAGCCGCTCGAAGAGATCATAAGCAAGTTGACCCGAAATGAAGAAGATAATACTGAGGGGAGTAGGCCTTTTTAGAGCATAGTGCACCCGAAATGACAAAAACCAACCGACAAAACGTTTGCGTTTATCACCTCCTATAATTGTATCTCGGCAAACTAATGGGAATAGGGTGTATACTCTCACAGATCTAGACGCCTAATGACAACTTTTAATTTTAGATACTTGAAACATGACGTTGCACTTCGGAAGGGAATTTTGTATAACGCTTACATTGAGCATATCCCTGGCCAGATTAAAAACCTCGAGTCTACTGATATCAGACCATGACAATATAGAGTACAGATCCAAAGACTTTTGACCTTATCACAAAACTAGTAGGGGATTTACTCAGTTTAGGCTTTACTGGAGCCGCTAGGACTATTCTATTAAACTTATTGAACAAGCATCGCTCGACGTATAAAGACATACTCAATCAGTAACGAGTTACCCTACAAGGATGTCGTACGTTTCTCGTTCGTGCGGAGATATTTATGTAAAGAATCAAACGCGAACGACCCGATAAAGGTAAATTGTAGCCTCATTTGCGAGTTTAAGCATTCTACTGAGGGTAGAATTGAAAAGGGTTTTTTTTCTATTCTTCTCTATACAATAATTTAACACATAAACTTAGAGAGAAAAACAAGAAAACGGGGTCTTCTGCTGTGTCATTGAAATTTTTTGAATGGTAGCAACAACCATTTATGCAATCTATTACAAAAAATATTTTATAAACACACTGTTAAATTTAAAGGACCAGTTCTATGGTCTAGGCAAGAGTTCTTGGTTGCAGATCCAAGGTCCCGGGGTTCGATCCCGGGTTTTTTTCAAATTTTCTGTGAAACAGTAGATTTGGAATGGTGTCAACTCAGCCTGTGAGAGCAAATGAAAGCTACTTGAAAAAAATAAGTAGGGGCTCCGTCTAAAAAAACTGAGATTAACGGTATGAGGGTTCGTTGTACTGACCAATGAAACCATATAGAGACATAATTGGCATCATCTTCACCAACAAGGTTGGCTCGATTGGGGGATAATACCATGGAGCTTAATCATTTAAAGTAGATCTTCTTTATGTGAACCTACCGAAAGTTTTTTTGTTTAATTTATTTAAAGAAGTTTGTTATTCAGCACAAAATAACAATTTTACTTAAAACTAAGAGTTGAAATTAGTTGAGAAATTACAGCCTGACATGGGGAATCAACCCCAGGACCTTTGACTCGGGACGTCAATGCTCTACCACTTAACGCCATATAGAGGCATAATTGGGCATCATCTTCACCAACAGACGTTGGCTCGATTGCGGGATAAATACCAGGAGCTTAATCATTTAAAGTAAGATCTTTCATTTATGTGAACCTGCTGAAAGTTTTTTTCGTCTAATTTATTTAAAGAAGTTTGTTATTTCACACTTAACTATCACAGATTTGTCCCATTCTCAGGTCATTATTCTCTAAGTTTTAAGGCTGGAGTCTATAGAACGGTGTAATGGTCAGCTACACAGAGTGACTAATCGAAACACGACCTTGAACACGGTACGCATCATTAAAAAGCTCAGTGGTACGTTGGGCACTAAGCCAAAGGTGCTGAGTTCGTTTTCCCATGTCCAGGTGTGATTCTCAACAAATTTAAATCAATTAAAATGTGATCCTCTTTTTTACGGACAGTTCCTATTTACAATGATTTGCAGCCAATGTTGAGTCATTAAGAGATTATATTTAACTGGAAAAGTTATGCACTAAACCATTTTCGTGCTCACATGATTTTAGGCTCCAGACTTGCGATAGACAGAAGAAACATAAAGGAGAGAGAGATTATGTTCGAATATGGGCCGGAACGATGGTTGTGATTTATCACATGCACTTTTAGTCATTTTTTTTTTTCCATCACACTCGACAATAATGCGGGGCATTTCCTCTAGACATCCTTTAGATAACATTTTAAAAAACATTCTAAGCTATAAAAAATCTCATGTAAACTTAGATAATTTTTTTAAAAAAATTTAAATTATTATTTTTTAAATGTTATGATGACGGATTCCCCATTTGGAAATCTCTAAATTTTCATGTAGGGCCCTACATTACCGGGTCATGGTTCCTGCCTTCCCCACCGGGTACACTAAAACTCCAATACACTGACACAGACTCGCTCCTCTACTTTTAAACAGTCGAGGACGCCTACCGACGACTTATCCCGCTAGCTAATGATATCTGGACACCTCCACTTACGGACGAGACAATGTTTTACGGCATCCCTTAGAAAATAAAGGGGTGCTCGGTAAACTAAAGACGAGACTCGAGGTCATATCATCACTGAGTTCATAGGTTTACGCCCTAAACTCAATTCATTTGCTGTACAAGGGGGGTGAGATCTTAAGGCTAAAGGTGTCAAGATTTAGCGCGTTAAGAACCTCTCTTTGAGACTATCGTAATTGTTTAACTAATGAAACGGTATCATGAAGAAGCTCGTCAATAAGAGCTGTGGGTTTCAACTTTTACAACTCAAAAATTTAATCGGGTCGCACTTTGCTCTATCGATGACAAACGATACGTGTTACCTGATCAGTCAGAACTCTACCTTTGGGGGTCATTACCAATAGGGAGCAACCAGCTACTTCCCCTCCCAAAAGACGCGATTGAAGCTGGACCATCATGTACGGGTGCCAGTGAGTGATCTACAAGCGAGCAGGCATCTACTATCCCCCCACGTCAATGTTAGTGCTCATTTTTAAAAAAGACTTGAGAAAAAAAATTAAACTAATTTAGCGCATATATGTTTAAAAAAGTTTTCTGTAGGTATAGTCACTAGAAAAAAATGTTAGTGCTTTAAAAAATAAGCTAATTTAGTATGTTACTAGAAAAAATGTTTGTGCTTTAAAAAAGACTTGAGGGAAAAAAATAAGCTAATTTAGTATGTATCTGTTTAAAAAAGTTTTGATTAAAGTCACTAAAAAAGACTTGAGAAAAAGCAGGCGTATGTTTTGATTAATGTCACTAAAAACAAAAAATGTTAGTGCTTTAAAAAGACTTGAGAAAAATATTCTTGTTCTGTAACTTGACTGAAGAAAAAAAAAATATACTAATTAGCGGTGGATCTGTTTAAAAAAATGTTTATCATTTTAATTCATTAAATAGAGTTTTCTGTGTATATATGTTTTGATTAATACAAAATGAATAATTAATGTCACTATACCTTTATCATTAGTGCTTTAAAAAAGACTTGACTGAAAAAAAAAATATACTAATTTAGCGTGTATCTGTTTAAAAAAAAAGTTTATCATTATTTCATTAATAGAGTTTCTGTGTGTGTGTATTTTTTTTTTTTTACCTGACCTCTCCCAAAATTACAACTCGGACCCCTAGAGTACATAAGGTAACAGTTAGGTTAGAATCTAAGTCTCTCTGAGTACAGACTGGTACAATAACCGCCTCAGTCAGGGTTACAACCTGTCCTCCCCCGGGTTACAACTCGGACCTCTCAGAGACCGATCTGGTACAATAAAAGTCGCTCATGTACAGACTGCTACATTCAGGGTTACAAAAAAAACTTGACTGAGAAAAAAAATATACTAATTTGGGATTTTATCTGTTTTAAAAAAAAACCTATGCTATAAAAAAAGATTTTTGCTGCTATGTATGTTTCATTCTGAGCAAGAAAATATCATTTTAGATTTTTATTTTTTCAGCCCATTCGAGGAAGGAGGGCTATACCCGTCATCTCCTACTCTGAGAGGGGAGGAGAGGGGAGGCAGAGAGAAAAAAGAGGGGGGGAAGAGAGAGAGAGACAGAGAGATAGAAAATACTTTTTAGATAGTTTTTTTTTTCCAGCCTAGTCTAGGGAAGGAGGGCTATAAACCCTCATCCCCCACTCTGAAAAGGAAAAGAGAGAGAGAGAGGAGCAGAGGGGAGGGAGAGAATAGAAAGAGGGAAGGTGAGGGAAAGAGAGAAAGAAGAAAGGGGCATTTCTCCCCTCCTCTATACTTATGGTAAAAGTAGTTTACGTAGCTGTTTAAATTGAAGGTCTAATTTCATGGAAATACTTTATCTGATGGCTAGAAAAGTTTTCTAAAAAGGAAGAGGGCTATACCCCTCATCTCCTACTCTGAAGAGAGAGGGGAGGGAGAGACAGAAAGGTGGAAAGAGGGGGGGAGAGAGAGGAGAGAGAAAAAGATCATTTTAGATATGTATTTTTCCAGCCTAGTCGAGGGGAAGGGGGCTATAACCGCCACCTGTTAGAATGGAGGTATATCCCGGGTTTATGATAAAATAGTGTTAGAATGGGAGGGATATCCGGTTCATGATTAACATAGTGTTAGAATGAGAGGTATATCCGTTCATGATAACAACTGTTAGAATGGGAGGTATATCCGGGTTTAAAGATAACATAGTGTTAGATTGGAATATATCCGGTTAAAGAGCGTTTTGTCAATCCCGGGAAAGTTAAGGTTATTGTGAGACAAAGAAAGATTCAAAGTAATCATGAGTATATTCGGTACGGGTTTCGAGGGGTCAAATTAAAATTATAGATAGTTTCAGCTTTCTATGTACCTCCTAGAGAAAGCGTGTTAGAATGGGAGGTATATCTGGTTAATGATAACATAGTGTTAGAATGGGAGGGATAAAACGCTTCATGATAACATAGTGATAGAATGAGAGGTATATCCGGTTCATGATAACATACTGTTAGAATGGGAGGTATATCCGGTTAATGATAACATAGTGCTAGAATAGGAGGTAATTCCGGTTCATGATAACATATGTAAGAATGGGAGGTATATCCGTTCATGATAACATAGTGTTAGAATGGGAGGTATATCCGGGTTTAAAAAACATAGTGTTAGAATGAGAGGTATAAACCGTTCATGATAACATACTGTTAGAAGGAGGAAAATCCGGTTAAAGAGCGTTCTTGCCAATCCGGAAAGTTAAGGTTATTGGGGGACAATGAGAAGATTCAAAGTAATCATGAAGTATATTTGGGACGGGTTTTTTAGGGGTCACAATTAAAATTATAGATAGTTTCAGCTTTCTATTTCCTCCCTAAGAAATGCGTGTTAGAATGGGAGGTATATCCGGTTAAATGATAACATAGTGTTAGAATGAGAGGTATATCCGCTTCATGATAACATAGTGTAGAATTAGAGGTATATCCGGTTCATGATAACATACTTTAGAATGGGAAGTAATCCGGTTAATGATAAACATATGTAGAATAGGAGTATACCGGTTCATAAATTTAAAATACTGTTAGAATGGGAGGTATAACCGGTTCTGTAACATAGTGTTAGAATTGGAGGGATTATCCGCTTCATGATAACATAGTGTTAGAATGAGAGGTATATCCGGGTTTATGATAACATAGTGTAGAATGGAGTATATCCGGTTCATGAAACATACTGTTAGAATGGGAGGTACATCCGGTTAATGATAACATAGTGTTTTGAATAGGAGTATATCCGGTCATGATAAATAAATGTTGAATGGGAGGTATATCCGGTTAATGATAACTAGTGTTAGAATGAGAGGTATATCCGTTAAAGAGCGTTCTTTTCCAATCCAGGGAAAGTTAGGTTATTGGTGAGACAATGAGAAGATCAAAGTAATCATAAGTATATCGGGACGGGTTTTTGAGGGATCACAATTAAAAATTATAGATAGTTTCAGCTTTCTATGTACCTCCCTAGAAAAAATGCGTGTTAGAATGGGGTATATCCGGTTAAATTGATAACATAGTGTTAGAATGAGAGGTATATCCGCTTTATGATAACATAGTGTTAGAATGAGAGGTATATCCGTTTATGATAACATACTGTTAGAATGGGAGGTATATCCGGTTAATGATAACATAGTGTTAGAATAGGAGGGATATCCGGTTCATGATAACATATGTTAGAATGGGAGGTATATCCGTTTTATGAAAACATAGTGTTAGAATGGGAGGTATATCCGCTTTATGATAACAAGGTTAGAATAGGAGTAATCCAGTTCATGATAACATACTGTTAGATGGGAGGTATATCCGGGTTTATGATACATAGTGTTAGAATGGGGGGTATATCCGGTTCATGATAACATAGTGTTAGAATGGAGGTATATCCGTTCATGATAACTAGTGTTAGAATGGGAGGGATAGCTGGGTTTATGATAGCATAGTGTTAGAATGAGAGGTATATCCGTTCATGATAACAGTGTTAGAATGGGGGGTATAGCTGGTTCATGATAACATAGTTTAGAATAGGAGGTATAGCTGGTTCATGATAACAAACTGTTAGAATGGGGGGGATATCCGGGTTTATGATAACATAGTGTTAGAATTGGAGGTATATCCGTTAATGATAACAAGTGTTAGAATGGAGGTAATCGGGTTTAAAGATAACATAGTGTTAGAATGGGAGGTATATCTGGTTCATGATAGCATAGTGTTAAATGGGAGGTATACCGTTCATGATAACAAACTGTTAGAATGGGGGGTATATCCGGTTCATGATAACATAGTGTTAGAATGGAGGTAAATCCGTTCATGATAACATAGTGTTAGAATGGGGGGTATACTGGTTCATGATAACATAGTGTTAGAATGGGAAGGTAATCCGGTTCATGATAAATAAATGTTAGAATGGGAGGTTAAACCGGTTAATGTTAACATAGTGTTAGAATGGGGGGTATAGCTGGTTCATGATAGCATAGTGTTAGAATGAGAGGTATATCCCCGGTTCATGATAACATAGTGTTAGAATGGGGGGTATAGCGGTTCATGATAAATAGTGTTAAAAATGGGATATAGCTGGTTCATGATAAATACTGTTAGAATGGGAGTTTTATCCGCTCATGATAACATAGTGTTAGAATGGGAGGTAATCCGCTCAAAATAACATGTTAAATGGAGGTATATCCGGTTCATGATAAACATACTGTTAGAATGGGAGGTATATTTCCCGGGTTCATGATAACATAGTGCTAGAATGGGAGGTATATCCGGTTCATGATAACATAGTGTTAGAATGGGGGGTATATCCGGTTCATGATAACATAGTGTTTTGAATGGGAGGGATATCCCTTCATGATAACATAGTGATAGAATGAGAGGTATATCCGGTTCATGATAACATACTGTTTAGAATGGGAGGTATAAACCGTTAATGATAACATAGTGTAGAATAGGAGGTATAAACCGGTTAATGATAACATAGTGTTAGAATGGGAGGTATAGCTGGTTCATGAAGCATAGTGTTAGAATGGGAAGTATATCCGGTTCATGATAACAAACGTTAGAATGGGGGGGTATATCCGGTTCATGATAACATAGTTTAGAATGGGGTATATCCGGTTCAATGATAAACATAGGTTAGAATGGGAGGTATACTGGTTCATGATAACATAGTGTTAAATGGGGGGTATATCCGGTTCATGATAACATACTGTTAGAATGGGAGGGATATCCGGTTAATGTTAACATAGTTTAGAATGGGAGGTATAGCTGTTCATGATAGCATAGTGTTAGAATGAGAGTATATCCGGGTTTATATAACATAGTTTAGAATGGGGGGTATAGCTGGTTCATGATAACATAGGGTTAGAATGGGAGGTATAGCTGGTTCATAATAACATACTGTTAGAATGGGAGGTATATCCGCTTCATGAAACATAGTGTTAGAATGGGAGTAAAATCCGGTTTCATGATAACATAGTGTTAAATTGGAGGTATAAACCGCCCTTTATGATAACATAGTATAGAATGAGAGGTATATCCGGTTCATGATAACATACTGTTAGATGGGAGGGATAATCCGTTAATGATAACATAGTGCTAGAATAGGAGGTATATCGTTTTATGATAACATATGTTAGAATGGGGGGTATAGCTGGTTCATGATAACATAGTGTTAGAATGGGAGGTATATCCGGTTCATGAAAAACAACTGTTAGAATGGGGGGTATATCCGGTTAATGTTAACATAGTGTTAGAATGGGAGGTATATCCGGTTCATGATAACATAGTGTTAAGAAGGGGGTATAGCTGGTTCATGATAGCATAGTGTTAGAATGGGAGGTATATTCCGGGTTTATGATAACAAACTGTTAGAATGGAGGTATAATTTCCGGGTTTATGATAACATAGTGTTAGAATGAGAGGTATATCCGGTTCATGATAACATAGTGTTAGAATCTCAGAGTACAGTCTGGTACAATAAGCTGAGCCTCTCAGAGTACAGTCTGGTACAATAACCCGAGCCTCTCGGGGGCCAGTCTGGTCAATAACCTGGGTCTCTCAGAGTGCAGTCTGATACAAAATCTGGACCTCTCGGGGAACAGTCTGGTACAATAACCTGGATTTTCCCCAAGTACAGTCTGATACAATAATCTGGACCCTCAGAGTACAGTCCCGGTACAATAAGCTGAGCCTCGCAGAGTACAGTCTGCTACAATAACCCGAGCCTCTCAGAGTCCAGTCTGGTACAATAACCGGATCTCTCAGAGTACGTCTGATACAATAATCTGGACCTCTCGAGAACAGTCTGTACAATAACCTGGATCTTCAGATAACAGTCTGATACAATAATCTGGGCCTCTCAGAGTACAGTCTGGTACAATAAGCTGAGCCTCGCAGAGTACAGTCTGCTACAATAATCCGGGACCTCTCAAAGTACATCTGGTACAAATAAGCTGAGCCTCTCGGTGTCAGTCCTGGTACAATAAACCGGATCTCTCAGAGTACGTCTGATACAATAATCTGGACCTCTCGGAAACAGTCCGGGACAATCACCTGGGTCTCTCAGAGTACAGTCTGATACAATAATCTGGACCTCTCAGAGTACATCTGGTACAATAACTGAACTCGCAGAGTACAGTCTCTACAATAATCTGGACCTCTCAGAGTACAGTCTGGTACAATAAGCTGAGCCTCGCAGAGTACAGTCTGGTACAATAACCCGAGCCTCTCGGAGTCCAGTCTGGTACAATAACCGGGGTCTCTCAGATTACCCGTCTGATACAATAATCTGGACTCCCCAGAGTACAGTCTGATACAATATTTTGGACCTCTCAAGTACAGTCTGGTACAAATAAGCTGAGCCTCGCAGAGTACAGTCTGCTACAATTTAAACTGGACCTCTCAGAGTAAAAGTCTGTACAATAAGCTGACCTCGCAGAGTAAAAGTCTGGGACAATAACCCGACCTCTCGGTGTCCAGTCGGTACCATAACCGGATCTCTCAGAGTACAGTCTGATACAATAATCTGGACCTCTCGGAGAAAAGTCCGGTAAAAATAACCTGGATCTCTCAGAGTACAGTCTGATACAATAATCTGGACCCTCAGAGTACAGTCTGTACAATAACTGACCTCGCAGAGTACAGTCTACTACAATAATCCGGACCTCTCAGAGTACGTCTGTACAATAGCCTGGGCCTCTCAGAGTACAGTCTGGTACAATAAGCTGAGCCTCTCAGAGTACAGTCTGCTACAATAACCTGGATAAAAAAAGACGATGGTTTTTAAACCGTTTAGAAAGTACCATTCTATCCCTAAAAAAAATGTAATGTTTTTACTATTCTATGACGGAGAGACTATAATCATTGTATACATCGAATGAAAGACTTTGTACTGAATATTTGTGCGATCTTGTAATCCGAAAGAGTCAATTTGTATTTTTCCGATAGTTATAACATATTTAACTTTTAGACTGTCAACATTGATCAGAAAAATTTTATATGATTTTTGCTGACTCGAGTAATTTGAAAGAGCTAATCTGTTTTATCGAGGAAACGTCTTACTGTTTGCTGAGATATTTTCCCAGGACATTTGTAAAAGTTAAGATATACTTTACCTGATCGTGGATACGAGGCTTTATCTTGCAGGGAATCTTGAATATCATGAGATGTACACGAGGCTCTATTCTGACTTGCCGTTCTGTCCTGACAAAGGGGTCCGCCCGTAGGGAAAAAATGAGAAATTGAAGATAATTTCAATGTTACTTAACAGTAAACGTTGATATTCTCGATTTGTTTGCAAGTTTAAACAAACTTGTTCGTTAGTAAGAATCTTAAGCTTTCTAAAAGGGGCAATATACTATTCGTAAAAAATTGCGTCATCATTTGCGCATGATGAGAGTGCAGCCGTGACTTTAAGATGCCATGTTCCATCATTTTGTGTATGACGAAGAGTGTGAATACTCTGAGGTTAAAGGTACTAAATTTATCATTTGTGCATGATGCGAGCGTACCCAGGATGCTATGGGGCCATCATTTTTCGCATGACGGAGTGTACCCAAGGATGCTATGTACCATCATTCGTACCTGAAAATACATCTCACGTTATTTACAACGTTTAGACTAATGAAATGTGGGTAAATACGCCGTATTAACCGAACAGGGGGGTGGAAAAAAACAAACACATCACTTCCGATATGTACCGTGAGTAAAATCGTTCGGGAACCCTCAGTTGCTTGGAGGGAGGGTGAAAAAACAAACGCATCATCTTCCGATATGTTTTTAATGTAAACCCTATGTAAAATCATCCTGGAAGTGGATCCTCATTGCTCCGGGGGGGGAGGGGGAAAGTGGAAAACGAGCCTCAGTTCCCCTGTCAAGATTCGAACCTCGACCCTCCTCCCCCTACGCTAATGGATTAGGAACCTACATTTGGAGAGCGGAAACCCTCAGTTCACCCTGCCAAGATTCGAAACCCCGATCTTGAACCTACATTTGGAGAGTGGGAAAACCGAGTCTCAGTTCACCTGGCGGACCTGGGTCTCCTCTTTTTTAATTCTGATACGAATTTTGAATGTACATAGGGATTGGGAGGGGAGGGCGCGTTCTCCCTCCTCCATCCCGACGTAAAAGCGGACGCGAGACGGGAACGTATCTCATTCAACATGTTTAGCCGGTTGGTTACCGTCTGGAGGACATGAGCGATATTAAGATTCGAAACGGCGTTTTGAATATCATATCGCGAGTGTTGACAAAGGTTACAGCGAGTGCTGTGATTCTTCCGCACTGGCTCGGATGCCATAAATCCCGAATGTGGAATTTGAGTCAGTCCCTTTGAACGCTGTTTCTAACCGCTTGTCCGGGCTACAATCTTAAGGGAAAGGGGACGACCCGCTAATTCTCCGGAATCGATCGGGCCATCGAACGCGGTTCTACAGCTTCCCTCGAGGGTGAGCCGGAATCGAGTCAGTCTGGTACTACAGCTTGGCAAGGAGGAAAACGTTTGTGCATCGAGTTGGACCGAATCGAGCGTGAGGAACCGATCGGGTCAAGCACGTCTCTGAACTTGAAAAGTTTCGTACGTACAACGTTCGCCGCCTAGAAGGGGACGAAGAGATCAGTGAGGATGAGGACGAACCAACATCATAACCTAGACTATGTAGGCAAAGTACATCGCCGTAAAAACTTCGGTGCACGCTACAGGAGCCGCTTTAACGCTTCACAGAGAGGACTGTTAATTCGGGTGAAGGCGAGTACAACTGTTCAGTGGTGAAGTGTTCTAACATGTTTAGAGAAAGATATTTTTTGTACGCATCAAGTGAAAGACTATGAGGGACTTTGGTGCGCGCTACATGAGCCGCTTTAAAACGCTTCACAGAAAAGGACTGATATATCTGGATGAAGGCGAGTACGAACTGTTCAAGTGGTGGGAAATGTTCTAACATGTTTAGAGAAAAATATTTTTGTATTATCATAATAAACTGTGTGAAGGAGGTACAACTGTTCAAGTGGTGAAGTGTTTCTAACATGTTTAGACCAAACTTTAGAGAAAGATTTTTTGTATGTATCCATAATAATTTAGTGAGGGTGAGGATGAAGTGTTCTAACATGTTTAGACAAGACTTTAGAGAAAGATTTTTTTTTGTATTTATCATAATAATCTAGTGAAGGGGGTACGAAAAGTTCAAAGGGGATGAAGTTTTTCTAACATGTTTAGACAAGACTTTAGAGAAAGTATTTTTTGTATGCATCAAGTAAAGACTATGAGGGAAAGAGAATTTATATGTATGTATGTATCATCATAATCTTAAGAATTTTAAATCGCTAAATAAAAAAGTTGTACTATTTATTTAGTCCTTGATCATAGAAATAAAAGCTAAGGGTATGTATGTTTTATTCGGAGCAGGAAAAAATCATTTTAGATATGTATTTTTTTTCCCGGCTGTGAGGGAAGGGGGGCTATACCCGCATCTCCTACCTGAGAGAGAGGGAGAGACAGAGAGGTAGAAAGAGGGGGGAAGAGAAGGGGAGAGAGACAGAGATAGAAAAGATCATTTTTGATATGTATTTTTTTCAGTATAGTCTAAAAACTGTCGAAGGAAAGAGAGAGAGAGAGACAGAGAGATAAAAGAGGGGAGGAGAGAAAGAGAAAGAGATAGAAAGAGGAGAGAAAGAGAGAGAGATAAAAGAGAGAGACATTTCTCCCGCTCTACGCACCCGCAATCCACGCCCCCTGGAAGGGGGGAACACGCGTGACTACGGCGCGGGAGGTAAAGGGGTGAGGGGGGGGGGACTTCCGGGTAAGTATCTGAACCAATCATACAACCCGCCCCCCCCGACCACCGTCTCCTCTGGGGATTCAGGATCATCCCCCTCATCTGCCCCACACCTCCCCCCCCCCTCCCCCCTACCCTCCCAATGTCCCGAAAATCCTATGCAGCTATAAGCGCCCATAAGAATACCTCCCACACTACTTCCTGTGCCTGAAAACCCCAAAAGCATGTTAATATCTTGATTGGAGGGCATGAATTTACTGCCCCTTTTTCCTCCTTTACATCCCCCTTTTGGTGATTAAATTTGAAACCCTAAAATATATCCCCCCTTTTTTATACAGAAACATTTATTTTAAATTTCAAGGCTCTATGTCAACTAGTTCAAAAAATGCACGGTCTATGAATTTTGGAACCTTTTGAGCCCCCTTTTTTCATCTCTTACAGAATGAATTTCACAAAATTCGGTCCTATCTCTGTCTAAGAGCCAAAAAGGAACCCTTTTAAAAATTTCAAATGTCCATGTTTGAAAACCATTAAGCTCTTCTAACAAAACCACAAACTCCCCCACCTAATTTATTGTCTCTACAGGCATATTGGCCTGTAGTTTGGAATTTAAAGCAATAATGTCTCATCCCAGTATATCCAAACTCATGTTAATATTATTAAATCAATATTTAGTTTAATATAAGAGAGAAAACATAATAAATCCTTATATTGTGCTTTATACTTCTAATATTTAGATATTATTATTTTAAATAGCAGTTGAATTGAATATTTGGCCGAAATTAACTTTAGATAAATGTTTTCAATAGATGATTCTTCTCTGATATTAGTTTTGGTATCCACTAAGTGAGAAATAATGTTTTAATAAAGACGAAACTACAAACAAGTTTATAAGTTGTATAATATTAACTTGTGTCCATATTATTAATGCTAATAACTAGGCCCACCTCAATAAATAAATGGTATGGTGCATCAAACAGAACTTTTCTCTACTTTGTCTAAAATGGAAACATTTACTTAAAACTCGTAATATTTGTGAAACCAGATAATATACATTTTTGCAGAAACATGATGTAAAAATCAGCATCACATTCCACCAAGAGGCATAAATGAAAGAAAAGTATTGTTCATTATTCATATTTTACAGATTTTACATATTTTCATCAAAAAGCATAATAATTAAACTCCCGTTTTGCCGAGACCTATATTTAAAAAAAATACTTGCCAATAGATCGTAAGCTTTCAAGAATTGCATAAGCTTTTTTGGTGGGGGTGATCAGTAATTTCTTACGTTTTCGTGGGGTGGGCAGACTCCATACTAACAAAGGATTTTATCAATGTTTATGGTTAGACAAAATCTGAAAAACAAAAACAAAAAAAAACACTTCTACAAGACGCGCATCAAAAAGGTTGCACCTAGCGATGACAGATGGTGCTGAAGCATTGCCTATAGACGCACACAGCTGTACATAACTATAAAATGTCATTTATTTATGATGTGTTAAACTTAATTTTGCTGCGATACGTATTCTATAATTTCACATCACCAATCCTTTTGTCTAAAATAACATAATTTACCGAATCGTAAGAAAATTACGTAGATCGGTAAGAGGAAGAGGGAACGGAAATCTTACGATCCTTTAAGTATGGAAATTTGGGGAGTAAGGGGATCAAAATAATGAAAAATGTTACGATACCTTAAGTAGGGAAATTTGGGGATTAAGGGGGTCAAAATAATGAAAACTATCCTTTCCTAATTTATGGACAGTCCCCTATTTATTTTACAAAAATATATTCAGTAAAGGGTACTTTTAATTTTAATTTTGTTTCAACCTTACAATTGATTGTTTCGTGTCTCAAATACTTGCAAATATATGATTAAAATTGTCAATAATGCTTATGTAAATTACCCTTAAAATTATGTCTACGGGATTATCTATACTTATAAAATAACATATCCTGACTGACTGACTGATTCATCATCGCCGAGCGCAAACTATCAAGGCTACAAGCATGAAATTCGGACTGTATATTCATTTTGTTATGTAGCACCCACTAAGAAAGGATTTTAGAAAATTCCACCCCAAAGGGGTCAAAATAGGGGATGATAATATGTATGATAATATGTATGAAAGTCCGTCATTTTGAAAGTTACATAAACAAAATTTTGTATTCGGTTATTGACGTAAAACAAATAAATACTGTTTCAGGAATTTTGGAAATTTTATTTAATAAGGGATGAAAAGGGGGTGAAAGTTTGTATCGGACTTGCATTATTTTTGATCTGAGGTCAAGTTATGGTCATCAACGTAACGTAATATTTAAATTAATCTGTAAATACATATGTATATTTTCGTATTTGTATATAATCAACTTCCACGCGAGCAAAGCCGCGGGCAACAGCTATCTAGTTAGTTTATAATGATAAACAATGCTCAGATACGAAATTTAATAAAAATCGTTAAGTGGATTTAGAGATAGCTTGTTTTTCTCTTTTTTACCTTTACTAAACTACCCTCAATTATAGGGTAAGATATCTAACTCCCAGAACTCCTCGAGGGAACCTTATAAACCATATATACTGAGTTTTAGCCTGATCAGTAGAATGGTGTCGGCTCTAGAACTATATATAGACATGCAGGCAGACGGGATCACACAAAACATTTTTCGGTTTCGGAGGTTGACAATTATCAAAATTTGGACTTTTTTTATACGAGCAAAGTACTTTTCTTTTCAAGGGGTCGAGAGAAAGTAAAAAGTGTCTATTTACGTAAAGATGAGCACACAATCATAGTCTTATACGCTTCAATGGGCAAACACATTTCTATACATTCTTAAAACTACTTTCAACTAAAGGCTCAAAGGCATATGGAGTAAAATAATCACAATTTAAGAAGCAAAAAGTATAAATATTACATTGGCCACCTTGTGTAAGTTTTGATTTCATACAGTCGTAATGTCCCATTATATGAATATTGTATTTATTTTAACTTATCAACTATAGTTCTATATTCTTATAAAGAGTGTTTGGTTAGAAACCGATACATATTTGAGCTTTTACACACTTCAACTTAAATGTTTTATTGAAACATACCTCCTATCCAAGCCTACTATTTAAAAGCCAAACTTGTTAACCTGAACTTAAGCCAAACGCTGTTTTGTTTGTAAAACAATCACAATCATTCAACAATAAAACTACTTATAAAGCCTTACTTTATTTAAACGTTTCAAAATGGAACAAGCTACAAATATTAATTTTGAGACAAGAGTCTAGATTCATAAAAATATGTCAAAACACAGTTAATTCATCACATCTAATCGAGATCAAAATTAGCTTAAAGTCACAAGTACTCAACTCTCCAAAGTTCACTCAACGAGATGAGATTATTGGTGTAATACGTTTCCATATTTTCTGTGTCGGTTTCCCCAACATTATAAATATTCTCCTTTGCAGTCCACAACAAGTGATTGTGGATTCTAACTTTAAGTAGGGGCTTTGTGCAAAATAGCTTGTGACGTGTGCTGAAAAAAAACCCGTGTTCCGTCTGTATGGTCGGGTGTTTTCTCTGCTGAACAACTACCCGTAAGAATAGCTCGACTTGCTCTCTAGTCATCAACACTGATCCACACACCAAGCCTGGGCCGTATTGGGTTGCCATCTTTATCTACAGGAACGGCGTGGGAGAATATTTTGACAGTTATTGTTTTCCGCCCCGTATAAAATTAATACTGGTGTTTATACGCATAAACACTTCCCGCACGTCCCATAGCACGCTACAATTTTAAAGCATCGCCTCAGACGTTTGCGGCCATTACTGTCTCATGTACCTTGTCTATCGTGCCCTGAACATTCCGATGAAAACTTTCCTAAGCCTTTTCTCGCCCACCAATCATACAGGCAACGACTCTAAGGGGTGAGATATTACAACACATTTTTCAAGACTGTAGGGTCCTGCCCCCTTCAAGAGGCTGCATCCAAGCAGCGTGCGCCTATAATAGGGTGTTCCTGCGGCGTACCGACCATAACTGCGACAGTCGTCCAAACGAACTAAAGATCATGGAAGGTCAAGTCGTTTGCGCCCGCAAAGCAAAGCCGGTGAATATGCTCGCCATCTCAGTATTTTCAACACTTTGTTCCCGCTGGACGGTGTCGACGCCAAGCGAGTCATCGTCGGTATGAGCGTTTAAGAACAACTTTACACCCTATGTCCAGCTAGAAAAAATTTGGAGGGAACTGCCTGTGTTCAACGTACAGAGTGGCAAGAACTGGGCAGGTACAAGTCGGTCATATTAAAGTTTTTCAGCAACACGCAACTCCTAAGAAGATTAGTCTGACTAATCATGAAATCACTCTGAACGCATGTGCGGTGGTCGTATGGTTGTCATAAGCGAGAAACAAGAGGCCGGACTCAAGCGATTTGCTTATCTAGCACCTAGCTGGGCGTCTTTGTGATGTGTGGGACCTCATCGACGTCTCTGTCGACCGACGGGACATGTGGTCGACACCGTCGCACGCTATTGCAACGATTTGAACGACACACTCGTCGTGGATGTATGCGACACGCTAACAGAATCAGTAGATGTCATCGATCTCGAGCAGCCTACGGTGGAAACGCACATAAAAACCTTGATCTTATTAGTGCTACCTACTATACACGTCAAGTCGTCGGTTTGGGACTATTACATGCTAGATTTTGAATTAAAAACAATTTTACTAACATCTAAGAGACACGCAGAAAAAACGCATGAACGAATATATGCGTCATTCCTGTAAAAATGTATAATTGTAAAACCTTTAATTTCTGTATAATAATATATATATTTGTAATATCCGTGTTTTATTCACTGTTTATTCTTTACGAGTCCCACTTGTCTTGTCTGCCCGCTAACATGGCGCCAGGGTTGCGATGACGTCATAGGGAAAACCCGTTGCCTGGGTCAATGACTTCAATATCTATTCTTGTCTCAACTCGACTTGTCGGGCCTTCATACTGGCACCAGGGTTGCACGCAATAATTACGTCATTGGGAAAACCCCGTTGCCAAGGTCAATGCCCTCACAGTTTCAAGGTCACGATCGTTTCTTGTCCTGACTTGTCTTGTTGACCCACCATACTTGCGCCAGAGCTGCGACATAACACGCAATGATTACGTCATCGGGAAAACCCAGGTTTCCGAGGTCAATGATCTCACGGTTTCAAGGTCACGATATATTCCTGTCTCAACACATCTGTCGACCCGCCAGACTGACGCCAGGGTAGCGACATAACACGCAATGAATACGTCATCGGGAAAACCCCGATTTCCGAGGTCAATGACCTCACGGTTTCAATGTCACGATCTATTCCTGTCTCAACACGTCTTGTCAACCCGCCAGATGGCGCCAGGTTGCGACATAACACGCAATGATTATGTCATCGGGAAAACCCAGGTTGCCAAGTCAATGACCTCAAGGTTTCAAGGTCATGATCTATTCCTAGTCGCCAAGGTATGAGTCATCAGAGTTGCGAAATAACACGCAATGATTTCGACTTCGGGAAAACCCAGTTTGCCAAGTTCATTGACATCACTGGTTCAGAGTCACAATCTATTCCTGTCTCAACTCATCTTGTCGTCCCGCCAAACTGGTGCCATGTATGAGTCATCAGGCTTGCGACAGAGTGATGACGTCACCAGGTAAAACCCATTGCGGGTGAGGGTTTCAACTTCAAGGGCGTGATCTATTCATAGCCGCCAAACTGGCGCCAGGTATGAGTCATCAGGGTTGCGACAGAGTGATGCCGTCACCAGGGAAAACCCATTTCGACTTCATTAAATGTCACGATCTATTCCTAGCCATCAAACGGGCGCCATTTATCATGAAAACCCATTACCACATAGAAGAGGGTGAGGGAAGGAGCGGAATGCCAATAGCCAATCAGAGAGCAAGGGGGCATAGGTCACGTGATCTAGACAGCCATCAGATGGTTGTACCCATACGTCCCGAAAGCTACTATCTTCATTCCAAAAGGCTGACTCTGCACCGACCAGTTTAAACTGGTGATATCTTCCACTTCAGCAAGAACAAGGACGTTTTTTCGCTAAGGGATATACGGAGAAGGTCAGTGGAACTGTTCAGGTACATAAGGTCGTCTATACAAATCTTAGAACGTTCTTGTATGTAATATGGATAATTATACACCCAGGAGCCAAGAAAAAGATCGCATTCGAACGAATACCCTGAGGAAAATCTCACCAGACGTTCTAGAGTTAGGGCTCACGTCGTATGAATTATGTTCGATTTTGCACACTATTCAGGGATTAATGCAAAAATATTGTAAACATTTTGAATACATTTATTTAGTACTTATTTAATTTTATTCAACTTAACCATTATTTCACTAAGATGACAAGCCAAATAACCATTGCGTTTAGAATGTATGCGTGCCAATAATGACTATCGCATTTGATTAAATTTATTTATAATACATTCATTTCTTACTAACCTTAGTTCATTCTTCTTCTAAGATGATTAGTAAATAACATTAGCTTTTATAAAGGTGGTGTGAAGATCGATGGTGATGGTCATGAATACATTTTTGTCATTTTGACCATGGGTCTCTAGTCTTGCTTATAGGAGTGACCGGCACTTATTCTTGTTGGGTTGTGAAAAAGTTAGAAGTGATGGCTGACATATCTTTTATTGGGGGATGATAGTTCTATACGCTTGAAATCTTATTTAAAAAAAGTCACTTTACTTGCTGTCACCTTACTAAGTGACGTGTAGGCTAAGCCAATCTTTTCTCCCATAGCCAACGATAATTTCTTCCAAATATCACTAACTCCGACGCAATCCATCGTACTAATTCAATAACTGAGGAAACGAGGACACGCGAATCATAATTAGTTTGGCCTCCTAATTTTAGTACCTTATACCTCCATAGAAAAGATGAATTATTCATCACATAATTTAAACCCTTCTTCAATTGACGCAATGAGAGAAGAGAGCCAGCCTAAGATTGCATTGGTCGCTGACTTCACCTTCATTCACAGTGTAATTTATTTCGGAAACTCAAGTGACATCAATCACAATGTTCAAACCTGATTTATTAATCGAACCTGGAAAAAACAACTATATAAGTCAATAAAGAAACTAAATTGTACAAAACTTAAAATTGAATTCGGATATAAAGCTACTTGGTTTTCTAAAATATGACATATAAAATCTAAACCTATCGTTCAAAATGGCCAGGCATATTCTATGACGATAGACAATGTTTTATTATTGTTCGTTTGTATTTTAGGATGTGCGAGAGACCGAGAGCAAGAGGTGGCCAGCCAGTAGTGCACCTCGCCGCGACTTACTTCACCGCTTGGGTTGAGCCTCACATCAAGGGAGGTGAGTTCGTTCATCTTGGAAATACAAATACGTATTGCTAGATAACCTTTGGTATAAATTTACAAATACTATACTTAAATAACAATGGTTAAATCATAAGTTTATTGATAGGTGTCAGAACCTATTGATGATCAAATATGTTATTCATAATTAGCAAATTTGCATATGTATTGAAAACTTCTTATTTATTTTAATTTCGGTATCTTCAATAATACCTTAACTTCAAATATAAGTCCATAATCGAGTCAAAACACCCCTTTAATCCTTGACAATATATAAAGCCGAAGATTCTAAATTATGTTTTATATAATAAAATAAAACATTTGTTACCTTTCAGATGTGAGCCTATGATTTTAAGGATGTGTTATGGTCGATGGAGGGGATGAGTTGGGGGAGGGGAGGGGAGTGGCTATATGATTGTGTGGGTTCATAATTGACATTCAGCTTGAGTTTTTTGTGGTTTTTATTGGTACTACTATGTGTTTTACAAATGTTATGTTGAAGTGAATTATAAAAGATATAAAAGTTTTTGAAAGAATTGGAAGCTTGTGTCAAAACGAAGTATTGCAAGTAATAACCAATTATCTGACTGACCTCCAGTAGATCCTGCACGGTATATGAACCCTTGTAAACCTGGCTCGAGTGGTAGCACTCCAATACAAGTATTGATGATCCATGCGTCTTAAATCCGCGCATCCCTAAAACGGGCATAGTGACTCTCCTAGGAATGCTGACACTCTTATTATGTGTCAACCCATAGGTTATATTTGTTTACAAGCTAATCACAACCATTTGCAATACTTGTTTCGTTATTCACAATTCAGAGCATAACAATATTAAGCAATTGCGCCTCTCAATTTAGTCCGTTTGATTACACTACCGGGATTAGAACACATTTTGAATATCGTAATCCCTCCCCACTATTAGGAAAAAAGTAATTTTTCTCCTTGTTTAAATTCTGCATTCATAAACTTCATGAATCATCATGCTACCTGGTAGCGCTTGTGTAGCGTACTACCAAGCAACCACTGGTGCAAATAAATGAGTGCAGACCAAAATAAGCATATACTTATTTATTATAAACCAAAGCAAAAACACTCAGTAGTGGTTTAGATTACGTAATATGTTTGCTACATATTCAGGAGGGCATACAGCCCTACGACATGCGTTTGGAGTGTCAGCCCAAGACCAAAAACAATGATATATATCATATTTAACAAATATTCCACAAATTGGTTTAATTCAATAAAAGCAAGGGAAGCAACGCTTTCTTAAAATCGAAAAGGAAATAAGAAAAATCAGAGGAAAATAAGTTAGAACAAATTATTATATTTAGAAACATCTCCACAAGTATAGGTTTTATGCTAATAATAGTTGAGGTGGCAGCTCTTCTATATTATAAGTATGTGGGGGCCCCCTTGAGATCCCCACTTCGCCAACGGGTCAAAACACCCGGCTTCCCCTCCTCCCCACCCCCACCCTGACCTACTTTCCTCTGATTGGGCTGTTTTTTCCCCCCTCCTCCAGCCGTCCAACCACGTATATTTGGTGATATTTCGTTAATTGATTATTTTTAAATTAGAAGTTTTTGGAGTTTTTATTCAAGGCGGACGTGTTGGTTCTTGCTTAATTGGTAGGCTTTTTTTTTTATTCATCGATTAGGGCACGGACGTGTTGGTTTCGCTTAATGGTAAATAATTATTTTTAATTTGGGATTTGTCACGGCGGCCTTGTTGGTTGGAGTTGGGCGTTTCTCGCGCCATGGCTGGAGACCTTTCTCTATCAAACTTCATATTAATTATTGTTAATTAAATTAATTGGTAGGGGGGGGGTGTTGGAGTTTTTATTCATGGCTGCCGTGTTGGTGAGACCCTTCTCTATCGGCTTCAGTCGTGTAATGCCAACTTTCTCCTTCCCCTCCGCTGCTGGTTTCCCCCTCCAGACCTCCCCCCTACAGGCTGCAAAAACCAGTTGATTCTTGCTTGGAGACGTGTGAAAACAAGAATAGCAGGTGTGTTCAACCCTTTCCCACAGCTTTCATTTCCTCCCCTCCGGGCACCAGGTTGGTGGGCAGACAAGTCAGGACAAGATATATCGTTACCTCGAAAACCCTGTTTTTTTTCATTGCGTGTTATGTCACAACTTAACGGGCCCATATGCACAATCAGGGCACCGAATCCTGGGTTAGGGGCCGCTATCCGGTAAAAAGTCTACTAAAATTGTTTGTTCGGTATCGTCCTTTCACAACGCACGGTGTGTGTACGTCATGGCAGGACAACCTGGGTTTATTTCCTTGCGTGTTATGTCGCAACCCTGTGCCAGGTGGGGTTGTCAAGACAAGTTGCGAAAAGAATAATTCCATTCCACCCCCGGGCTAGGGTTTTTTTCCCTAGCTCGACAAACGGTTGAGACAAGAATTATTTAGTCATTGGGGGCGCTAGGGTGTAGGGTAGACAAAACAATTTGGGGGACTCGTGAATTAAACAAGATATTCCCATATATATTTATTTATTAAACAGCACAATTATACATTTTTACAGGAATGACCATATATTCGTTCATACGTTTTTTACAGTGTCTTTTAGATCGTTGGTAAAATGGTTTTTAGTTCACAATCCAGCATGTATAGACCAAAACCGATGACTTGCAAATATAGTAATTAGCACTGATAAGATCTAGGTTTTTGATGTGCGTTCCCACCTTTAGGTTGTTCTAGATCGATTACATTCGCCGATTTCTGGTTAGCGTGTCGCATACATCCACGACGAGTGTGTCGATCAAATTCTTGCAATAGCGTGCGACAGGTGTCGACCACATGTCAGGGTCGGTCGACGGCGACGTCGATGAGTCCCACACCTCGCAAAGACGCGCCCAACTAGGTGCTAGATAGGCAAACCCCGTTTGAGTCCGGCGTCTTGATTTCGTTGATGACGACCATACGGTCCCCAACCCAATGCGTCTCAGAGAGATCTCGTGATTAGTCAGAAATTTTCTGAGGAGGTTGTGTGTTGCTGAAAAACTTGATATGACAAACTTGTAACTGCCCAGTTCTTGCCATTCTGTACGGTTAAACACGGCGCAGTTCCCTCCACATTTTCTAGCTGGACTGGGGCGTAAAGTTGTTCTTGACACTCATGCCGACGAGGGACCCGCTTGGCGTCGACTCATCCAGGGGGAAAACAATGTGTTAAAAATACTGGTGATGGCGAGTGGTTTAACCGGCTTTGCCTTGCTGCCGCAAAGCTTGAACTTCCATGATGTTCGGTGGTTATGGGCGACACGTCGCCGAGACGCCCCTTTTATAGGCGCACGCCGCCTGGAACGGCCTCTTGAAGGCGGCATGCCCTACAGTCTTGAAAAAACAATTATAATATCTCACCACCTTAGCGTCGTTGGCTGTATTTTTGGGTGGGTGAGAATAGGTTTTGGAAAGTTTTCAGGGGAAATGTTCTGGGCGCGATAGAGAAGGTACAGGAGACAGTAATGGCCGCAAATGTCTGATGCGAGCTTTGAATTTTGTAACTTGCTATGGACGTGCGAAAGTGTTTTGCGTATAAATGCCAGATGTGACTTTATACGCGGTGAATACCAAACTTCAAGTATTCTCCCACGCCGTTCTTGTCGATAAAGATAGCGACCCAATGCCCAGCCTAGTGTGCGGATCGGTTTTGATGACTAGAGCGGCAGTCGAGCATTCTTGCGGGTAGTTGATCAAAAGGGGAAACACCCGACCGTACAGAAGGGAAATAACGGGTTTTTTTTCAGTGAACTCTAATGGTGTGCGTGTCCATCTTCAATCACCCTGTCTCGAAGTCCCCAGACGATAGGGCAGAGCAGAATTCCATACAAAACTATGTGCCATACACATGGTGCGACCCAATTTAAGTTTTTTCAGTGACGAAAAACCCTCTGTCGTACAGATCTACGATGGGTGTAGACGTGTACTTGACTAAAAACTTTTCTTTCTGCCCCCTTGACGTAGACGGTTTCTGCACGCGTTGTGGCACGGGAGATGAGGGATTCTGCAGACTGTAATCCACATCACCACTATCCCAGGTGATACCGTGCAGATTGTTGACTAATAGACGGTTTTTCCTTTCGGTCATCGGTGGAAAGTTCTTGATGCGTATAGGTTTCAACACCCAATGTTGAAGTAATGTCCCACTACAGATAAAACACTCAGTTCCTTGACGAAACTTTTTGTTGTCGTCGATGAGCTCTGGAAACCCACATGACGTCCATAGTTTAAATGAGGTGGTAAGGGTCGGGAAGCCGATTATATAACTTCCATAATCGGTCAAGACGTTTTCTGTCCTATCCAATGGAGATGTTTGCCAACTCGCCGTACAAGAATACGTTGACGGTTTCGGTGAGAGCCTGGGTGAAGCTCACTTCGATGCTCAGAGAACCGTGTCGCGTCAAATTCCATACGATGTCATGTGAGCGGACAGATTAGGTGTGAGATCGAAAGCCATGAGATGATACCCCTTGGGGAAGGCTTCTGTGTGATGTCGCTACCCCGTTCATGAAATGGATACCGTTCCAGAAAACAGGTGTGGTGGGACAGGACTTTAGTGTCCGTTTGAAAAATCGGCTGAAAAGGGTTTTTTCGACGGTATTTTGTTCCCCGTCCCACGTACAACGAGAAATGGTTCAAAACGTAGGTTTGAAAGTTGAACGCATTCTTGGTGGCGTCTCCATTAAACGCCGCGTTTGACACAAATCCCACGATGCACCGTTTGGGAAAACTGTCGGTGAATAGTTGTCCAGCGATTTCCTTGCACACCCATAGGAAATAGTGACTGTTTTTATTTCCCACACGGGTGATGGATACTTTGCGGGACGACGTTTAATGCTTTGGGGTGTGCCAACAGAAATAGAAGGTGCTACTTTGACACGTCGCACTAGAAACCAGCTTCGGCGATGTGAACCTTAAAGTGAGGGAGTTGGCAGGGACCCCAAAAGACTAACCCGTCACGGAACGGCCCAACTTGACTCTGAGTTGGGTGCCGTTCAAAAGGTTTTCTCTTGGTTAAACACGTCACCGTGTAGATACCCCAAAAGATACACCGTCTTACTTTTTTGTGGTGAGATGCGACGGGCTCAATCCCTTGTTGTGCGTTAGCCTCCTCAAAGATTTCCGGGCTGTCTGCGAACCACAGACCGCAAGTAAATGCGTTCTTTTGCCTTCACTGTTGTAATTGAGCAGCGTCTCAATGTACGCTCTATAGGCATACGTGTTGCTGGGCGGTGATACTAGTTTTTGGTTTAAAAACACGTCCACCTCATGAATGCGAATGCAACCAGTTTTTAACGGGTGCAATCTGATCCACCTCCGGTGAAAGCGCCACCGTTGGTTTCATGATGGAAACCCCTGAGACAGGCATAGTCTGTTAAAGATTATAAGAACTCGCTTTGTCTGTAACGGTAAATTCGATGGGTGAATCATCGTGAGGAAGAGACAGGTTTGTACCGGAGCCATTGCCACTTTCAAGACTGGTTTGAGTGGGGGGCACGGAAAAGAGTCGATTTCGCTGCTGGCACACTCGCAGGACTGGGGTGTAGAAAGGACATTTTAACTGAAAATATCTTTAGTTCTTTTTTGATCTTTTTACGTGGGGTGACGGCTTAGAATGACGTCGTTGCTTCTTACGACGCCCTTTATAGCCTGAGCCGGTCATCGCGTGTTGTTCTTCTGTTCAGCCTTTGCGTTTCAGGTTTGTTCCAGCCTCACCGACACGTTGCCGTAGGGCCTCTTTGAAAGGACGCCTTTGGGTTGGCACGTCGGGAGAGCACGTCGATACCCGTATGAAGCGCCTGTTTTCCGATGGCTTTGGCGCCGTTTTCCTCAGCAAAGGGTACGACGCTTTTGAAAAGGCTGCTGAAAAAACTTCCTATCCCATGCCCTCGCTGATAGGGAACACCGGGGTAGATCGAAGTTATTCCTGTTCCAGCCTGGTTGACGTAGTATCTTTGGTAGGGACAGTTCATGTTGAGCAGCGCCGAAAATGAAGTTTCACGCACACTTTTCCAAACTCGAAGGGTACAGTTCACCTGTCGGTTCTTATATTGATTTCAAGTTTTCAATTTCCCTTCTAAGCCCCGGAATGTAGTGCAAGGGGTCGTAGCTAACTGTCTTATGTATCCCGTAGAGATAGCTTACGTTTTTTGATACCGACGATACGTAACAGCGGTGCCACAATGTCACCCACGGGCTGCGGTTCGACGATATCCGTGTATATGTACATTTGCGAGGGCAGGCCTAGTAGAATTTTGGTGGCGAAACGGAACTTTGGTACTTTGTCGATTAGTCTGAGGATCGAAACCTAGCTCTAGACTTATCTGGGTTGATAGACTAGCAGCTGTATATCTGGTGTAGAGATAACTTCCATTTTTTTTTTTGAGGCTTGTTACTTAATACAACTCCGGATTCCCTTGAAACGTATCTATGTCTTTTAGCTTTGATCAATTCCTGAATAGTGCTGTAGTTTCCAGCAGGGAATATGATCCCTTGAATATTTGTTCCACGCCGTTAGCGTCCACCCTGTTGTACCATACAATTTTTTGACCCTGGTACGGGGGTGAAAGAACAAGGATATTGAAAATTCAACAGAGCGATTTCCCCACTGCCCTCGAGTGAAAGACGGTAAGGAAGTTGCGTGACGAAAATTCGTGAGCGTATTTTTCGGAAAATCCCATAGAGCGGGTCGTCGGCAATGTGATGTAAAAATGGTCCTTCATGGTAGTGCGCTGACTAGCTGGCAGGATCCAGGAGGTAAACTGGCGGGGTAACCTTTCCACTGCACGTACACCTTCTTTCTGGCGCCTTTACCTTTGACACTAGTATTTTATCAATTTAAAAGTTAAAGGGACGCACGCGTTGCAATTCAGGCTCGTAAAACGTCCCCTCCACTTCTTCGCCGTCAAGATCGGTGAGTCGGGAGACGACAGGTTGTCGAAAACACGACACTGTGACTTTGAAATCTCTTCGCTCCAATTGTTTTCGTAGCCCTTTTCAAACAGCATTTTGGATTTGCTAATACACACCGTGTCACTGACTTTTTTTTTTGGCTTCGGGTTTGGGCGCCTTTACCGTACAGATTATCTCTGACTTGAAGCACATTGTTTCTGAAACGTCGGAGGGTCCATTTTTGATACTGAATGTTTGGCACCGTTGTAAGCGTCGACTAGATCTTGGAGGACGTCCACAAAACCGATACGTGTTATTTTTGGTAAGTAGCGCCACATGCGTCCTTTCAGAGTTCTATTGAACCGTTCTACGATGCTTGCCTTCACGTCTGGATTATGAGTAGTGTAGTAATGCACGCCTTATTGCTTGAAAAATTTTCCCGGACTAGACGTGCCGTGAACTCTGTCCCTGTCCGTCTGTATACTTAGAGGTTTAGGGCCGCTTTGGCTTGAAAATGTCCCGAAAGGCGTCTCTCACACGCTCCCCTTTTGGATGGAAGCTCTCGCCCATGCCATCTTGCTAAACACGTCGATGACGGTGAGGCAAGTACACTGCACCGTCGTTGTATTTTCTGAGACTTCGCATGTCGTTTAGATGGGTTTGCCAGAGATCGTCAATGTTTGACAACCCCGTACTTGTTGCGTGGGAAAATTTTTTTAGCACAGGTTTGTGTAGGGTATAAGCGTCCTGTGCACGAAGCCATTCTCGTACTTTTTCGGGATTTTTTCTTTGGGGGCCTTATGAGCGACGCCGCCCCTGCAAACCCTGCAGGATGAAAGGGAAATTATAGCCTTGAGGCGTACTTGTAGCAATCAGTGTAAGCCTCTTGTAAAAGACGGGGATTTTCAGACAGACTTTTCGTGCAAAGTGTTGAATCTGAGCTTTATCCCTGGATTTTTAAAAAGCACGATATAATGTGCTTTAAGGAAATGTCTCTTTGGCCTTGCTGATGGAATATATTTTGTGTAAATACATGACGCTAATATTTGGGTGTTGGCATCCCTTGGTGAAAAGATCGACGACCACTTCGTTTGGGTTCACGCATCAGGCGTCCAGGGGTAATCAGCTGTGGAGATCGTTCACAGTTTGTCATCCATTTCCGGCAAACCTTACAAAATATGACGCGGGGACTTGTCCCGTCTGTTCGAATCACGGTTGCCATAAAGCATAATACCATGTGATTTTTATCAAATTTAACGTCACACATTGGGGTCCAGGTGACGGATAATGTCTGCTACAAAAATGTGACTCTCCACAACCGAAAGGCCGCTTATGATGGGCCCAAATGGATGTTTCAACTTGTCCATAATGTTTGAGACTGAACTTAAAGCTATAGGCTTGTAATTTATAGGATAGGAGGGAGGTGCGGGTGTAGACGTTAAAACACAAACATAACAATTTTTACTATATTTATTTACAACAAAAGTGTAAAGTATACTGTGAATAAATTTTAAAAAATATATTTATTTGCTAGTTTTTTTTCAATTTTATTTACACACAGTAAAATTTACAAAATAGTGGCCTCGGTACTAATATGATAAATATATTTGATAGATTTAAAATAAAAATATATACAATCGGTTTATTAATTTGACTAGAAAGAAAATAAATTTTACAAACAGTTGACTAGAATTGCTAAAAAAAATCAGGTGCGGAAGACTGTACTGGCAAATAAAAAATTAAAAAAGTAACCCAGTCCATAAAAAAACATAAAAATATGCTTGTTTTCAAAGCAGAAAAAATATGAAAAAATGGTATGTCAGTGGAACTGTCTAGAGTGAAAGAACTAAAAATCCATCAATTTTTAGTATGAAACCACGTCACACTAATTTCTATTTACTTTAATGACAAAATATCAAATCGCAAATCTTAAATAACATCGTTTCAATCACATTATAATCATATATTTTTTTTTATTTAAATCAAAGGTTGGGAATAGTCCTATATGTTTATTCCGGGAAATACTCTACCCAAAGTTCAAAATTTCATTTGAATCCGTTCAGCAGTTATGGTGTGATTGATTAACAAAACACAAACTTTCGCATTTATAATTGCACATTTCAAGTAAATATTAGTTTGTGTGTTGATATAATAGGTGGGTTTAGTGGGGTATATGCTATCATGATAAATAAATACTCTAGTAATTAAAATGTTGTTTTTAAAGCCACTACTAGTAGTAAGGCTCTTTTCAAAAGTTATAATTTTCTGCCTTTGTACAGAATGAACCTGGACCAGGCGTTTACTATACATCCACGTAGGATAATATCTCATTGTCACCCCCTGTACGGATTCGAACCGTGTCCCTTGAACAGGTACATATAGGCTCTTTGATTATGACAAGTCGTTCATATTCCTATCATGGCAGGAGGTACTCCACCCTTACAAATTCCCCAAAACAATAATCCTAAGAAATTTCAACTTTTTTCAAATATTAGAAGGGTTTGGTAAACATTCTGTCTTTGGAATGTGTTTAAAGCTCCTTGCCACATAAAAATTGTGTGATTATTTTATCATTATGGATTAGTCTGGTATAGGTACGTAACGTGCTTTTCCCCTAAAGTAATCATCAAATAAACGACAAATTAAGAATTTCTATACTTTCGTAAAACACATTTATCAATATTTATCTAAATCCCAGTTTTTTTTAAATCTTCCCGCCACACTGCTACTCTCTCACGCCGCACTGTTGGGGAAACACAGAACTAAACAAAACATTGTCCCCCCTGTCGACATGAAAGGGGGAAAATGAGGACAAAATATTTACTCGGGTACAGATTTGGGGGGGAAGTTGCTAGTAAATATGTTACGTTCATGTTAGCGGGATAATTTTTATCGGTTGGCTAGCGGGAGAGATGACAATTTTCTGCAGTTGGTGACTTGTGGATGAGGGGTTAGATTGTAGAGGTGACACTTTGAGCTATAATACATAAAATAGGGGAAGTTAAGAGCAAGTGGGTTATGAAAGGGGGATGGGGAATGATGGGGAAGGGGTAGATAGGAAGCATGGTGTAAGGGGGAGGGGGAGACAAATGTCGGGCCAACCTTAAAATTATTTTAGTTAACTTATTAATGACCAAAAATTGAAGTATGAATTAAGAACATAACGTGTATATAAAGGCTCACATTAATTTGTTTCTTTACTACATTTTTTTTAAAACCTCGTCTTATTCTTTTGGCTTACATGCTTATGTAATAATTACTCCAATGTGTTAGGGTGAGGAAGATTTGAATTTAGAGGGTTTCCACCTCCCATTTGTTTGGAGCGAGAGTGGAAAAACTTTTGGAAACCCCCTCAGTGCACCCGACAGGGATCGAGCTCCAATCTCCATGTCATAGGCAGTATAGTCTATTGCGAGAGTAGTGTATTAGGCCCTGTGGGCCCCTGAAGAAGATGTTTCTTTTCTAATATTATTCCTATCACTACCCTAATTATTTTACTATTATATTATTATTATTCACTTAATCAGATGAAATTATTTTCGAAATAATAATTTAAATTTTTCTGTTTAGAAATTTTTCTGGCAAAAAAATATAGGGAAAATTTTCAGTCTCACATCTCTAGCTCGGTCTGAGGCGTTGGCAAGCATCCCCTTGTCACTATTGACGTGGAGTTCAGGGGTTAGAATTTTGACCGAAAGGTTTTCAACTTATAATTTAACAAATTTATTTCATCCCTCTCTTCATTGAATGTAGTTGCATATTCCTAAACTACCCTCCCCATCTTTGCTCGTAAGATAAGGCCACTAATATTCGTGTGTTAGTCAACTAATTAATTGATTATGAACTGTCAGTTAAACTAAAATGTAATGTTAAAGAATTCTCATATTTTCAAAACTGTATTTGGCTTTCAGACTAAATTGAAACACACCCAAAAACTCAGACGAGTGGTGTTGTGTAAACTACACTCACTCCAGAACTAAGTTGGTTCGAGAAGTTTTTGCCTACAGACTGAACACAGGACCTATTACAATCTGTTTTATGAGCATTTTCGGTCCAACTAACCTCGGCTTGACCTGAACTGAACCACTTCTAAAAGGGGCGAGGAAAAGAAGGGGGGAATGATAGCGTTTCTTCTTACTGAAAAATAATGTTTTGGCCTCGAGTTGTCATTTATGTCACATAGGACCCACCTGAAAACACTTTTAGGGTTATATTAAAAAGAATTGACTTTGGCTCTTAAGTTGTATAAAGAATTTAAATTTGTATCTGTATTATAAAAACTAATTTCTGTTATGTGTTTTGTTTAAATATTTAGTATTTTTCCCTGATACTTAAGACAATACTTTTTAAACTGCCTAGACCTGCATTTTTTACCTTTGAATCATTCAAACTACACCGGTTTTCACTTAATCTAAAAAAACAGTTTCTTTTGACCGCATTGGTATTCGAAGAAATTCTCTTGAAGGGGGTTAAACTTCACTTGTAAAACACCTTACAAATATTTCTATTCACAGGTAAAGTCCTGCTGTGTGCTCTTTTTTTTGTTTTTACGTTGAAGATGATAACAATCAAGGATGCAAGTCGTTTTTTTCTCTCTTATCTGATGCTTGATGCACGTATAAGCCACTCAATTGTTTTGATAACGCCCCGTTAAGACGGGTACCTGCAAAAACTGCTTTAAGCATAGTGTGCTTAACTGATATCCTAGAGGTCAGGGTTTTAATCTAGATTGAATGCACTAAAGATTTTTTGTATTCAATGAAGTTTTGCATCGTCGTCCCCTTTCCCTGTTAGGTCGACGCGTGGTATGTTTCTTAATGATAAATCACGCAACAATGACTAATGTGGGTTTGGGGGAGGAGGGGTGTTTATGATCTGCAGGTAAACGGCTCTATACCTAAGTATTATCAAATATATTATATTCCAAGGGAGCATATGTAACTAGTGCAAGTTAATTTTTAAATTGAAAATATACCATCCTTTTTAAAATAATTAGTAATCTTTATTATCAGCGTGCTGAACATTTAAAAAAAATGGAACCCGCTTTGTTGCCCGCGCGGTCTAAGCTGTACTTCTCAAACTGTTTTTTGTTCCACTGTTTGTCGGATTCCTCGCAGACCTTTGTACAGGAATGAACCCTGGACCTTTCGTTATCCCCGTAGGATAATACTCATTTTCACCCCCTGTACGGATTTGAAACCCGTGTCCCTTGACAACGGTACATATAGGTGTGGTGACCTGGTGGTCTAGGGTAAGGTGTCAGACTTCTGTGTGGCGGCCGGGTTCAATCCTTGGTCCCCGGGACAGATTTATCTGATTTCCAAACCTTCCTTCGCCTCTGACAAGACATCTTGTGAATGTTGGGGGAATGCCAGGCCTCCACCGTGTTTGGATTCCACGTTAAACTGTAGGGCCCTTTATTTCATCTCACAATCACCCTACCATTACTCATTAGCGTAAGTGCGTATAACCGAACGGGTAGTAGAACGCACCTAATACACACGAAGCGGTTGGGGTTTTTTTTCCACAAGACGCGCCATGAATTTAAAGGGCGATTATAATTTTCTGCCTTTTTACAGGAAATGAACCTGGACCAGGCGTACTTACATACAGACACTAAAGTTCTGCTTTAATATTTGAACCGGGACCCTTTACAGGGCAGTTATTTTAAAGACTAAACGTATTTTCGTTATGCTGTGGAGGGGGGGGGGGAAATTGAACAATTTTTCCAGGCCCTCAACTTAGACCGTTAATAATGGCTGTAAAAAAAATTCGGGCTGGTTTCTCTCGCTAGGTTTTAAAAAGGCCATTGAGAGCAAAGAAAACAAACAAGAGGAGAGAGCTACACTGTTCAGTCAATAGACAGTTTGGGAAACGAATGTATTTGTCTGCAATTGCAGCATATTTCAAACTGTGCTGCATGACCAAACAAAGGAACAGCCATTAACTTGTGATCTTTTTCCCTTTGCTTTGTATTTTTAAGTTTTGTCTCCCTCTCTCCTCTCTTTTCTCTCTCCTCTCCTTTTCTCTCTCCTCTAAATTGGGTAATATTCCAACGGATTTGTTTACAACCCATCACACACACACACACATCATAAATGAAAAGACTACAGACCTTGCTGAAACGTGAATTTAATAAATGTCTAAAGTGACGATTTTAATTTTCTGCCATTGTTTCAGGAAAAGAACCCGGGGCCATGGAGTTTTACTTAACAGACTACGCTAACGTAGTGTTGCTTGAATATTTGATCGATCACATTGTAAATCAACAATTAAAAATTTTCTGTCTTTGAAGGGAATGAACCCCGGAAAATGTACAAAATACCCGTCAGGGCATTATTTTAAAAAACTAAACCATATTTTGTTATGCCCTGGAAATTTAACCCCCTGCATTAGGTCTTGGCGTTTAGCCCCAGTGGATATCAGAACGTGGGACTATTATTGAACACGTTGACGAGGGTAAATTTTAAATAAATTAAAGTCTCTCCAAAAACCCCCCTCGGGGGCGTAGTTGGCTAATGCGCTTTTCGCGTTAAGCCTGATGCTGAGGGCCGGGGGGTGATCGAGGGTTTGAACTCAGTCGGGTTGAACTGGGGGTGGTTTCCACTCTCCTCCAAAGCAAATGCGGGTTCACTTCCTCTAATTCCTAAATCCATTAATTAATTAGTACTTAAAGCGTATAACCCGAAGGGTATAAAAGGCGGGGCTAATATTATTATTATTATTTTTATTATTATTATAGTCTCTCAAACTAATATATTACTTATTTTACAAACACCCTGTATTGAACAGCGGGCACTCCACTTGGAGAGTCAGACTGTTTTCGACGGCCATAAACCTGGTTAGGGTGACGAGAAGAATGAGAATGAGTTTAGGAATGCTTAAAAATAACATTTGATTGTCGTTTTGTCTATTTGGGAGGGTTTCATGAAGTAATATTCGGTTGTACTCGGAAGTAAAGTTTCTAGAACCAAAATGACGGATTCGTGATGGACATATCCAAAAAAATAAAATCTAAAAACCTTGAAAGAATTATAAATTTCTTTGAAGACCCAAAGACAAAGAGTGGTACGCAAACCTTATCCTGTTAGATAATTTGAATATCAGTGGTTTCAAATACCCATGTAGATATTTTAATTTGAGAATTACTGACAAAAAATGTTTTGGAACTCTTTGGCAGTTATGACTTTTATAAAATGAATAGTTAAAAGGAGGCATATGTTGTAAGTTTTAGTGTTTTTTTAATTATTGAAAGCATTTTGTAGAATATTTATTTCTGTTTTCATCCTTAATAGGGTGTTTTTTCTATTAGGGGTGAACACTTTTAGTTTTTAAATAATATACGTTTTCCTAGGAGATATGGGTATTTAGTTTTATAACTAATATAGGTGTTTTTTTCATTTGGGAAGGTTGATTTGAGGAGTTAACCCCCATTTGCGTGAAAAAAAACCCCCCGTTCGCAGTCCGAGATTCAAACATTCTATATTTGGTCGATTAATGAACACCCTTTTTGTTTAACTCAAAATAAAATATTTTGTACTTGCAATGCGTTTCAACTTTAGAAATCATAAGGTCCCGGGTTTGATTACATGTAAG